>JAHWXV010367983.1:0-15423 GCA_024586415.1 Phrixothrix hirtus | reverse complement strand
ATTTTTTAATGAAAGGACGACACTTGTAGTTTATTTTACAAAAAAATTTATATCTTTAAAACCACTAACTGGATAGCACTAAGATTTATAATATGAATAAATATCATTAAAGATATACCAAAAAGCAAAAATATATAGGATGTTCCATTTAAAAAAATTGAACTCCACTGTATCACCTTTTTCTAGAATACTCTGAATAATCAGAAATAATTTTAGAAAGTGCCCATTTACCTCCTGAACCCTTTGTGAAAATTTGAAACCTCTACCTATAATAGCACCGGAGCTATGGAAGGCTGACACACTAATGCCCCACCCAGTATATTAGTTTATCTTTTATACCTATTTTAACGAATAAATTTGTTAATATTTTTAATAAACTAAACATAACAATTGCCTTCAAAAATTGTAACACAACAAACCTATAGTTTAGTAAAATTAAATCTCCAATACCCTTATTAAATAACTCCAATCTTATTTATAAAACAAAATGTGAAAATTGTTATGCTATTTATATTGGTCAAAGTAAACAAACCTTGGGCAATAGATTACCAAAGGATAAATATGATGTTAAAAATAATAAACAATCTGCTGCTTTATCATTGCATTCTTTACAACATAAACATAACCTTAACTTCACTTCCCCCAAAATTATTACTTTTGAAACAGATTTTAAAAAAGATTAGTTTTAGAAATGATTTATATTAAAAAAGAAAAAGATTCTATTAATTTTAATACTGATACTCAAAATGTAAGTCATATTTACTATAATATAAAAATTTTATAATTTCTGCAATTAATAAATTATATAATTTAATTTTTTATTTACTATATATATTTACTATATATATTTAAAACAAAAACCAATCTAACAAATGACATTTTTAAAAATTATTAAATTGAAGCACATTTTTACTAAATTTTATTTCAATATATGCATTTTACAACTAAATATTTAAATACTCTATTAAGTAAGTGTGTAACTAAGTAAGTAAGTTATTTTTTATTATCTAATAATTTATAATATTTGTATTTTAGATTTATATTACTTATGAATAAGCTAAGGGCTGCGATGCCCTTTTATGTGAACGTAACGGTTTCTCTAAAAAAGTGCATTGAGGGAGTTATCAAAGAATCTGGAGCTAAGCAACGTTTTGCATGTCTAGTAACTTGGATGGGTGACCGTTGCAATTATCGTCCCCAAAATAAACACAAATAATATTTTAACCATTTGTGTTGTCTCACACTAAATTTTTTTTTGTAAAACGTGATGCTACCAACTCGTTAACTATTTGTTATTAGTTAAGGTGAAACTGTTTGTTTGTTCATTAAAACTGTTCCACTAAATTAAAATCTTATTGGTTTTATTCAAGCTTAGTAATTAAACTCATCTCATGCCTACTATTTTAGGAAAAAACCGTAGATCCTGTCAAACTTCAATCTGAGAATGCTGAAGCTGCTGCAGATGAATCTCCAAAATCAAAAGAACAAGAAGTTAATAACAAACAACTGCCAGAAGATAATGTTCCTTTAGAAAAACCTGAGGAAATATGTGAACCTCCAAACGAAATTTCCAAGAATGATTCTGAACCACAAGAAATCAGTAACGAAAATCATAATGTAACAGATGAAGATACACCACATATTACAGCCGACTCACAGTTGGAATCCAGTGCTGAAATAAATACCAGTGAAACACAAGAAATAAAAAATGTCGAAGAAGATAAGCAAACATTAAAAAATGATGATGAAGTGCAATCAACGCAAATTGAAGAGAATGCAGATGAACCTGAACAAAAAGAGGAAGAATCACCTGAAAAGGAAAACGAAGAAAATGTACAACCCCAAGTTACTGCACTGACTTACAATGAATGCCATTCTAAAGAACCTGCTAAAATTATTCTCGATGACTGGGACGATACAGACTCACAACAATCGGGTCCTAAGAATATAAATAGTAACGTTAATAAATTAATAGATGATTGGGATGATGACGAAGATGAGAACAAAAAAACTGATGTTTGAATATCGCATTGAAGAATCAAACTTAATTGATTTTTGTAAATACTAGAAATGTAGCCAAGTTTTTATTATATAGGAACTGACTAGCATATAAATATTTTAAGTGTCTATGATATACATTAATGAATGTAATTTTAATTATTGTTTATTTATTACTCTAACATTCTTTTCATGATATACATCTGCGTACTTTCTTTATACAAATATATTTAGACGTTCAAAATTGTGCATTTTATTTATATACAATTAGCAACTAATTTAGTGATTATTCATATAAATTGTCGCTAGATCTCACTGATAAATTACAATTTTAAATTTATGAAATGATTTCAAAATTAAAAATTTTGTTGTGAAATAAAATTTCAGTGAGATAACAGCTTTAGTTTTGGTCCAACGTAAATCTGAATTGGCTTCAAACTACTAGGTTTGTGTGCTAGGTATTTTTAAACTATTTGAGTTGTATTGGAAAAACAGTTTATTACACAAAATTCTAACAGTTCAAAATTATTATACAGCATGTTTTAAAAAATTGTCAGTTTTATAGTGATACAATCTTTGATATCTATGAATAAAGAATACTAAGGAAACGCCCCTCCCATTCAAACTGTTGCAAATTTATGTAGCCAGCATAGAAACACCATCACCGGTTGACGCCATTTTGGTTAGTTCATTGGTAAACTGTCAAGTTGTCAAAGTTTCTATTATTGTGTTTGACTTAATAAAAATATTTCTTTGTAAATTAACAAAACTCATGGTTGTATATGCCGCTTACGGTTGCACTAATAGAGGTACTAAAAAAACACCTGGTTTATCGTTCCATAGGTAAGTTTTAGTCAGCTGATTTGCTTCTGCCACATTTAACATTAAATATCTTCTTACCTTTAATATTTACAAGTATTTTAGAAATATTTACTTATTTTGTACATATAATAAGCTACAATTTGCATATTTTGTAATGGTTATTTATTTATGTACAGAAAAATATCGATAACAAACATCAAAGGTCATCATCGTGTTAGTTTTATTTACATACACATGAGCGTGCATATCAAATTTTAAATAACGCTTTCATTTCTACAGTAGAAAACATTGTACAAATTATTTACGTTATTATGAACATGCATCTCAATAGATATCATTATGAGTTCAAATTACATGAAATGAAATTGATTGTTAAAAATTAATAAATCATGAGCAGTAAGTTTGCATATTATTAAAATTATTACATTTGCATTAACTTTAAAATTGTTAAAAATTAATAAATTATGAGCAGTCAATTTAAAGGACAACAATAAATTACTTGAAAATTAATTGTTTGACAATTTTTCCATCTGTTAGTATACTGAGTGTAAAGAACATAGCATATGTTCTTGAAACATGTGGTAGGAAATCAAAAATAAAGCAGAAAATGTGGTATAACTTTTTTCGCTATCTCCACTCAGCGAGATATTTCAAATTAAATATTTTGCACTCTGGCAACATTGAATTGAAATCATGTTCATCTTACTGACCCATATTCTGTTATGTAAATAACTTTGGGCAAGAGGGATAATTTATGGTTTATTTAGGCAATCAACTATAATGAGGATTTAAGGAAACAGTTAAAGTAAACGGCCCTTTTATTTTGGTAACAAAATATTAAAATAATGTAAAATTTCAATTCTTGATTCGTTTTGAAGGATTAAGTTGCAGCACAAATTCTCGTATTTAAATGTATAATTTTCATGTTTATTTTTAGCATAAATACAATGGTGGTTTTTATTGTTGTCATTATTTACAGCAAATTCCAAAGATAAGTGGGATATAACACAAAATACATCAAATTTAAGAACATTTTTAGATTTAAAATAAAAATAAAATTAATTAATTTGATAATTTAAATAAATAATAACAAATAATATATTTTATAAATTAAAGAAAATGATTTCAAGGCGCTCAACTATTTACATTGTTAGATAAGATGTTAATACAACATGAAATAAGTGAATTATTGGTGGCGCCTACATAAAACAATTTGTATAACGTCATAAATTATAAAAATTATTGTAAAATACATATGTAACATTTAATATAAAATAAATCTTGAGCTATTTTTACTACATCTTATAATGTGTGTACATATTTTACAACAGTGTACACTAACAATAGTGTATTGAACCTTCTTGAAGATTTGTTAATATTTTTGTAGCTTTACATTCATACAATTCAATGTCTTATAACATGCCCCACATCATTAACTTTCCCTCTTTATTGCATTTATCATCAACTGAATTATGAAAAGAAACTTAAAATATTAACAATATCGGTACCACAGCATGAAGAAAATCAGCAAGATAACTTGACAAATTTCCCATAGTGTTATTATATATCCAAAATATGACCTTGAGCTGTATTCAAGATTTAAATAACAAAATGTATCTTTTTCCAAATGCATGTAAGTGCCAAGGCCACATTGTACTAATATCATAAAACTATATTTGCATGTAAAAGTCTGTTTCATGCAGATACATCTAACTATAATTGCTAAAAATCAAGTATATAAAATGTAGGTGTATAAAGTTGCATTTTACGCTAAATATCGATCACCGACTAATCTGGAAAATATTCATTGTGATTATCACAAAACATAAATGACAGTGTTTATGTATCAATTTATAATTTTTTTACCTTAAATCATTTTTTGTATGTACTCCAATGATGATAAATTTGACGTTTTGAATACATACACAAAACATGCTATCGCCACCATATTGGTTTGTTCATTTGGACACAACTTTACATGTTTGAGCTGTTCCTTAGTATTCTTTATTCGTAGTTCGATATTATTATAGCAAATCAAATCACGAATTAATGATCATAAATAGTTTCATCACAATTAAATCAGATTTTTTTATGACCTTGCTATAATTCATGATTAAAAAGAAATTACCCATTCAATGAACACAAATTTGAAAGAATTTCTTGTATACATGCTTTACGAATTGCATAATCAAACGGAGAGGAATAAAATGTGAATTTAGAATCAAAAAAATATTTGAAGGAGTTACTTTGATATAAATTTCAGTTAGATCTTGAATTTTGCTACTATTTAAAATAGTATGGTCTCTCATGCAAGTATTGACTATATCAAATCTTTCTTAACTTTTCTAATTATGCCAGGTGATCATAAGTTTTTGTGATTTCTTAGCTATTGGTATCCCTGAATAATTGACATTGGTTGTTAATGTGACAGCAGAATGTTTGAAGGTAAATTTACTGTTATGTTCAGCAGTGGTATGGCAATGAAACGTTTACTAACGGTTAACTGTAATTTATCCATATTGTGTGCCCTATATTTTGTTATTTTAGTGAATCTCTATATCTGTTAAAGATCTCTCATATGTGCGAAAACCATGGTAAAAATGTATCTTAAAAATGAAATGATTAATAAAAGATGATATTAACTTTAAAACAATTTGACAGTTTCAATTTTATTATACAAAAAACACCACTGATGCAGTTATCACCAATTTTAATTTTTAAAACTTCAAAATAGTACGCTGCCAACATAATTTTAGTTTTTTATTGCTAACCTAACTAAAAAAAATCACAAACAAATGCGATCACCCAGTCATTGAATAAAACAATCTTATCACCTGACATATTAGACTTGATTAAATTCCAAGTTGTATCAAATCAAGCTAGAATAGCAACCATTGCTGGTATTATCTTATAACATGAATGCAAATTTATTCATCATACAGGGTTGCTTTGAAATACTCAGATATTTTAATTACTTATTCCTTATGCCCCATACGTTCACAAAAAAATAATTAAACAGCTTTAATTTGAATACAATCGAATTTAGAAAATTTTTGAGAACTTCTGATTTGCAATATGTATTGTCACAAGTTTTATACGAATTGGCGATGATGTCATATATGTTTATTCCAGTCCTACTCATATTACAGGTCATTGCAACATGTATTGATAAACATTCAGCATAATTGAAATTGATGAAAAAAACCACATTCTGATTTATTATGTGTGTGTTTTCAAACATATTTATTATCCACTTTTTCAATGCCTTTGTAGAAGTAAAAATTATCAAAAAACGGTAAAACTTAGTCATTAGGAGAAAATGCGGCTTATTTTATACAATTAATTTGTTTTTCGTCTCATTATTTCTAAACTAAAAACATAATATATCTTTGGAATGCGTTTTTGTACCGTCTGTTAAAGTTTGAAAAACGTGAAAACAATTACAAGCTGTTCAACTTATGTAGATATTTTGAAATTTCGGAAATATTAAAATGCAAAATTAAAAGGGGAATTTTCTCTTAACAGGTAAACACCCTTTTAGAATTAAAAAGGACTTACCCGAGGGCTTTTACGGTAATGCAATTCATATTTTTTTGCGAAAGTTATCCTGAAACAACTGTATTAAATTTAAATGTTATCACTAGTAATTATTCATTTGTAAATTAAACTATATTTGATAATTTTAATACAACTCCTGATTGTAATTTTTGAAGGACCCTGCAAATAAACATTAGATTATTTATTATTAGCAAATAAACAAAGTGTAATTCGATATGTTTTAATTTGTTATTTCAGCAAATAGATTCGTATGTTTCTTGACTGTAACAAATTAATTATGACAAATGTCAGCAGTACATAAAATGTTTTCATGTGCAAAATTTTAAAAAAGGACAATGGAATTTAATAATCTCAAAAATGTTGGCCATTTTAGTTTCAACAATTATTTTAAAACAACCCTGTATTTTGGAATATTTTTCTTTGCCACATTCTAAAAATATTGTAACAATATAATTAACAACATTTGATCATTACAAAACAGATATAAAAAGATTGTAAGTTACTTGACCGCTTCAGTTTCTCACAAATACACCAAGACAATTATTTTGAAAAATGTTTCACACCCAATTTTTTTTTGGTTCAATTTAACCATATACAGGGTGTTTCAGATAATATGACATTCTTTTTAAGGGCTACTTGCAAGTAGACCCAACAGATACCCCAATAAACATAAAATTAAAAAAAATATGAATACAAAAAAGTCCTTTTTTTTGAATTATGTACAATAAGCCACCTATGGTCGAATTCAGACTAACACTGTTAAATCATTCATAAAATTATAACCGGTCTACCTAATAGTATCAATTTACAATAGCATACACTTCTACAGCTGTAGCAGGCACATTGTGATTTGTTTACTACAATAAATAACGGGATAGGAGGATTGCCCTTTCACACAATTAAAAGAATTTAGAATGTATACAGTTTTTTTAACAATTTTAAAGAAGTTATTTATTAATAAGCGATAATGATAAAAATAGAGTGTAGTCATGCATCGTTCTAAAAACTGCGATTAAATGTGAAGACAGCTTAATCAATTATTTATTGACATTTTTTAATTTTACACCTAAAAATAGATTTTCATTTCTGAAATTGCATGACATCCTACGCTTAAATTAAAAATATGTATTTTAAACACTTTGACACGTTTTAGAACAATTTTATTAACATAAAAGCACCAATCAGTTAAATACAGTGTAGATGGGCACAATTTGCGATTTCACTTTCATTATTAAAACACTGGTTAGACAACGAAATGCATCCTAGTAACTAACGTAAATTGGCATAATTTTGTTTATTAAAATATGGGTCACTGACATTTACAATGGTGTATCATTTTACAGCCTTGTTTTTATGTGTCTACTTCGAAAATTAAAATACATTTAGTAAGAAATACTTACTTAATTATATTCGAAAGCATGTGCATAGTCGACTCGTCATTATTTAAAAAAAGAAATTTTTAGTATTTGTATTGCTTTTAATTTTATGCTTATTGGGCTGTCCATAAGGTCTACTTTCATCCCCAAAACAGAATGTCATAGTGTCTGAAATGCCCTGTATGTAACTGCATTTATAAAATCAAACATTCATGTAGAATTTTTATTTTCTAACTGCTTGCCGATACTTATCGACATTCTATATAAACTTGATTCAGTTCATTTTTGGCAGATGTATTTATCAGATTGACTTTGGCTGTGAAGCATAACCTCGACTTAAAGATCAAAAAATTTTCCTCGGCCGGGATTTGAATTATACACTTTCAATATTAATTTTATATTTATATATCATAAACATTTTAATTGTAATTTTATAAACATAAAGCTTAAAAATTAGTTTAATCAAAATTATATAGACTCATAATTTAATCAACTTCATAAAGCATTTTTTTCAATACAGTCAAGAATATTATTTAAAGCCTTCTCTTCGATTTCTTCAAATAAACTATCACGATCAACTGTACTTTCTTTATAATAATCGGAAGCATACAATTTCTGACATTGAAGACATTCAATATACCTTTTAGGATTCACAAAGATGTTGTTCCAAAATTTTACGACAAATATTGGTTTTAATTTATTGACCATTTTATCAAACTTGACAAAACCATATATTTCTATGGTTGAATTAATATTAGGAAATGTATTTAATAATTTAAAATCAATATATACCGAGTGTACATTCTCTAAATCATGGAGTATATCACTTAAATGTTCTCTTTTATAGACACCAACAGTTTTCATATTTAAATTTATCGACTGATAACTCTCGATCATATTCACAATATCCATAATTTTAAAAAATATGTGTGGCTTTTTGTATTTATCGCTAAAGCTACCCAATTTAAAGTTGATTTCTGTAAAAACGGCTTCATTTCTTACAACAGAAAATTCCTTAAACTTATTGGTCGACATTCATTCAATAAATATGTCAGTTTTTGATAAATAAATAAACCTTGCTTAGCATTTATTAATGTAACACCTTATAATAACAATATATACAAATCATGTTTTATTTTCTTCAGGGTCATTTTCTTCCCATGGCCTAGGTATCCGAACTTGTTTCCAATCGTCGATATTTTCTTCTTGTTTATATCTATCATATATAGCTTCTAAAGTAACTTCACTAGGATCTCTTATATCTAGGCCCGCATTTTTAAGTTCCTCCCTATCGACCAAACTTGATTGTTTACCATATTTGTATCTAAAACATGTTAAAAATCCCTAATTCTTTGATTTGGTAATACAAAATGCCGAAATGCCTAACCTCAATTTATATACACTTACTTTAACTTTGTAAATTGTTCTAAGTAGATGGATCCACCAAGTACTAAAACAAATAAAGGCATTCCACGTTTTATAAATTCATTTTTAAATAAACCCTTTAATTTTAATTTCAACGTGTTCATATTAGAAATGCTTGAACACATCTTTTTTTTTAATGTACAGGGTATACATAAAGCGTTTTCTTCAACAAATCTTACGATTACCCTTCTTTATAAAAGATATGATAAGATTTTAAAACAAGGCCATTACTGAATCGAAATGTATAGATTTTAGGACACTACATTCGTCTTTCCAATTATAGCTTACATGACATAATAGTTTAGTATACGGTATGGATAAAAATGCTGATTCACTATACTAACAATAATTACTAAGTGGTTTTATCTTTATCTTTATCAACAGTTACTGCAATGTTTCAGGTCTGATGTTTATGTCTTGGTCGTGCTTATTTATTGCAATTTAAAACTATTTACATTGTAACGGTTCAAAAATTAATTTATATTTTTGCTGCCGGGATTACTCATCGCAGTAGGTAGGTTCAGTCTGGTCTAGTAGATGGCACTAAAGCTGATAGGGCTCTCCCTTGGAATGGTTCGTATTCGGTTATCCTAAAGAGAAGAAAGTCATGTATTAAAACGGAGCGGCCTTCTAAAGAGGTCGCGACCTCTTATGTGAAACGATCTTTTCGCAATTATATATTTAATAACTAAGCTCGGCGGAAATAATAAAATGGATAAAACCTTCAAAAGAAATTTTATTCATAATAACGGAAATAATAATTTAAAAGAACACTTTCTATTACTTTGTAGATATTTACATTGGCTGATATTTAACAGTTGTAATTTAAACAGTCAGAATTTAAATAATCGAAAGCTTTCAATGCAAAAAGGCGTTCTCAGTACGAATATAATTATGACAGACGCGTAGCGTCGCTTTCGTTGCTTGCGTAACATTCTATGGTCCTGATACTTATAAATTTTGCTCGGATAATTCAATATCCTTCCAGGTCCGAAAGGGGTCACGTCGCTTGCAAACGTGTTCCTTCGCTTAAGGATTCGGACGGTCCAAACGATGACACCGTGGTCTATTCGTCGTGACAGATGCCACTCGGTAGACGAAGATATCACGGGATGCTGGCGTCAAACAGACTCTCGCTACATAGTCAACTCAAAGGTATTTGACGACAGCGTGATCACGGGTAATAGAGGCGCCTGAACGTTCGCTACAGATTCAACTCAACATTCGAGTGTTCTATCTATGCCGACACAGGGCCGTCACAGAACAACTCATCCGCTTTCGACAATAAACTTGACAGGATCGGATAATAAAGGAGGTTCCACCCTTTCGAATGGCTGAACTAATTTCGCAGTTTTAATTCTACGACGGCGGTTTTGCAATTATAATATAAACAATTCGGCGTGGACGGTTTGTGTTCTTTGCAGTTAATAAAGTGCTTTTTAATTTAACAAAAATATCTCGACCTTATAGGCAGAGATGCACTTATTCTTTATACAAAGAATGATACGGTGTTAGTTCGAGCACGAAATAGCAAGAACTGTCCTTTTAGACAAAGACAATGTTTCAGTGATAACGGAGCCCCAAGAAATCACTTCTTATATCTCCAACGGAGTTGTTTACCATTTATAGATGCGATTTCTGTCGTCGGTACGTACGTGCCGGCTTCCCCTTGTGGGAGGAGTGTGTTTGTTTATACTTTACTTGTTAAATATTGCAAGTATTGCTGGCAGACATAGCATGATCTTCACTATGCCCTCGGAGATGGTTACACACTCCTTTGTGGCATCAACAAGGAGGCTGCCGACCTGCATGAGTTTCTCTAGGTCGAGAAACTTTTCGTGATATGCTTCCGTTGGAGGTTGGGGTTCCTCGCCAAGTACAGCTACGGCGTATGACACGCCCCCTCTTAGTATCGGTGCTGCAGGTGGTCGGGGGCGGTTTGGACACCCCCTGTAACTGGCTGTGTGCCCTCCGCCATAGTTGCACACTTGGCAGGCTCATCTTTGCTTTTTGCGCATTTTGCGGTGTCGTGATCGGCACCGCATTTTACGCATTTCGGTGCCGCGTTGCACCACCGTTGTGTGTGCCCAAACTTTTGGCACTTGTGGCACTGGATTGGATTCTTGGATCTTCTTGGCGTTTCAACCGTCACTTGAAGACATAGCACTGCTTTCACCTTAAAAATCTCTTTACCAGCGGGAGATTTCTCCACCTCCAGGTGGTTTAGCGGCATTGGGTTTTTTTCAGGCCCCCTGTGCATCCTCCGTACTGTTAGTACGGGAATGCCTTGTCTTCTGAGGTAGTCTGTGATTACCTCGTTAGAGATCTCCTACGGGAGGCCATGGATGACCACCCGCATGGGTTTCTCTTTGTTGAAGAGATGTGTATGGAAGGATATATCCCTTCCCTTGAGGTAATCGACGACCTTCGCGTGATCTTCTTCGACCTGGAGGTGGATTTTAGTACCTATCGCTGTGTTTCTTGCTTCTACGACCTTGATTTCCAGGCGGCGGAGGTCTTCGCTCACCTGGATCCAGCGGGCCTTGTCGTGTAGAACTGTTGGTGGAATTTGGCTCTTTTTTTGAGTTGCAGGCGCTTCGTTTTCTTCAGCTATTGCTTCGAACCTGTTCGACGTAAGTAGTTTTGAGGCAGTCCCAGCGTTGACCTGTCTGGAGGGTTTTCGTTTTCTGCTTTTCTGGACGGTGAACCCATCGGTGTTTGTTTCCTTAGTTGACTTCATAGGATGTTCTTCATTGGATGTGTACGACATAGTGTCTACCAGTTTTTCTGCATCTTTCGCAGCGGCGGTGGCTGTGTACGTAGCTTCACGCTCCAGTTGATTAATTTTTGCAACGGAGGATTCAAGTGCGGCTGCTTCAGCGGGCATAGCAGTAGCGATTGCTGCTGCAGTTGTTTCCACTTGGCGCTTTGGTATCGCATCCGTGGAGGTGGCGGCATTTGGGTACCGAAGTCGGCATCGCTCTAGCTCAACTGGACAATACCAAGAGTCTGCCATCACGAAAGCACTTGAAGAGATTCAATCAAACATTATTCGCAATATCTGAATGTATTTTGTACTGCACCCGACCCACCGCTACAAGTAGAAGGGGCGTAAGTTACAGCACAATAAAACTCAAGAAGTGAGGAAATACAACTGCCAACGAACACGTCTGTACTCGATGACAGCTGCCGGCGCACTCTCTATTCTATCGTTTTAGCTTGAAAGCTTCGGCCTTTTATACAGAATACTCGGTGTTTCGTTCTCTATTCTAAGAAGGTTGTTGATAGTTGTTATTCGGTCTTACACTTATTGATAAGCGTATCGCTCATATGCTTTGATTAGTAATAATTTATTTATAACGTAATATTGCGCAGTTCCAAGTAATGCTTTCTTATTAACTAAACTCGGTTTTCAGATTGTTTTATGTTTGTTATACATTTCGGTAGCAATCTTTATTCACTTTGAACGGTTTCTTAATACTTTGGTTATTGCGCAATATTTCGCCACCTTTAAGTTCTAATTAATTACATTTTATGTACATGCAGGTTACTGAACAATATTTATTTTAAATTAGTTAACGGCCACTCACTCCCGGTTAACTTCTTATAGTCTTTTTAAAATGTCATCAATTTAATCTTCTGGTATTTTCGTCGAAACGTAAGACGCGCGGATTTGTTGCAAATCGGATTTTGCGTCACTTTTTCACATTAACATATTTCATTGAATATGTTACATTATAAATTAATTCCAGCCGGTTTCATAATTATGTCCGTGTCATCTGTAAATAAAATACTGGGGGTTTTCGTTACATTTATTTAATAAAATCTTGCTAAATTCCACTATAATACAATTTCATTATTTGTACTTTTTTTTCTACCGCATAATAATCCATCTTTACTCAATGAAATGCTATGCACAATTAAATATTGCAAAATAATGTTACATAAGACCGCTAGGTGCTACGTATAGATTAAATAAGGTTTGTGCTACGTGCTTGATAAATGTTGATTAACATTATACTTTTTTCGACTTTAAAGCTTGACTAGATCCCGAACCAGCTGTAGTTAGATAATGTAAATCAGAACAATTTCATACAAGTTTTCATACTAGAATCGTCTTTACAAACTAGGTTTTGTACTATTTCTCATCAAAGTTGTATACTAGACGTGTACATTTTCCTTCAGTTCCAGGGCTGCCAACAAATAATCCAAAACACAAAATTGTAGTTATTTTAGGGTTATCTTTCGTGTGTAACTGCTAGTGTAAATATGTCGAAAATTATATTGAAGAATGATTAAAAAATATAGATACCGAAAATAATACGTACTCTGTATGTATATTCTATAAGATACCAGTAGTTTCACTCAAGGCATAATTGCGGACAAAAATCGACTCGTAGGCTTCAAAAATGTGCACCTACTGTGTAGTTGTATTCGTCAACCTCGGTGATCATAACTTTGAAATTGTCACATGCATAAATTGTATACTTCTTTCAGGTTAACTTGTAAAATTTTTATGCGGGTTGGCTACTGCGCGAAATAAACACTATCTTAAGGAAATTCTATAGAGTGAAACTACCGGTTCTGTAGATATATGTTTTGTTGTGAGTTACAACCAGTGCTGTATAAAATAAAATTCTTATAACTACTATTTTAAATATTTTAAAAATTTCTTTAATTTTAAATGTTTTTTCATAGTCTCTCTAAATCTTTCACTGAAAACTTATTTGCAACACTTATGTCCGACATATACATTTAAATAAACATCTTGTTTGTTTGAAAGATTTGGTAGAAACGGCTGATTGTATAAACTAAAGTTTGATCTCTGTTTAAACATTAAGCGGGAAATTCTAGTCGAATCTAATTTAGAAACTTATATAGACGAAAAGAATGTTATAGAAATTGAGCTGAAGATCCAAGAACGCGGCTGCATATTTCCAGTAGTCAGGGAAGTAACTATTGTCAAGGTCCCACCTTGACTTGTAAATATTCGGATATAATTTGGGTGTATTCATTTGAGTACGCCATGTACATATGTACGTATAATTTCTTTTAGGTCGTATATGTATAGAATGGGGATATTTAAAAATTGAAAATTCGTTTTTAGATATATTTGAATATATTTAACTTAATAAATAATTCTTTTACTTGTATTCGTACTTCAGAAATGAAGATTATTGCTAATTAATAGGACTACTTTAGGAATTCATTATATATAATTTATTTATCCGGTATGTGGTGGCAAAGTTTGTAAATATAAAATTCATTTTAAAACTCCATTTGGTTATATTCGATTATTTATAAGTTAAGGTGGGACCGTGACAAATCCAAATTATTCACTTGTACCTGAAGGGCAGGAGACATTAGATAATAGCGTTGTTTAATAGGCGCAGCCTGTATGTCGTGAAAAACTAAAGTAGTACAACCTAAAGTGTCAGTAGCAGAAGATAAGGCACTGGGAAATACACGAGAAAACAATTCAGTTAATTGCTCAGCTTGAGAAGCAGTAAGAGTAGCGGGACTCCTAATCGAGCAAAGTTCTTCTTTTGCAGGATGGCCAAAATGCCATTTATTGTTATGGAAGTCAGGTACTACACCCAAGCTCTTCCAGAAATCAATCCCTAAGATAAGTGTTTGGTTGACCGAAGAAACGACCAACACATTAAGCACCTTAACTTTACCTTCGACCGAAAAAGGTAAATTAACAGAACCTAACACATTACTCGTCTCACCGTTCGCTATCACACATTGAGTAAAAGGAGGAGGTCCCACAAACCTAAGTGACTTAACACCATCCAACCTGGACCACCAATAACAGTTCTGGAAGTACCTGAATCCAAAAGTCCCAAAAGATTATAACCAAAGATCGATACTTTCAAGTATGGCCTTTCATCATCGTCAGCACTACCTAAAATAAAGTCTAGACGAGTATGTGTACGTTCGTCCAAAGTAGAAAAACCTTTATCCAAGTTTAAGACAAGTATGGAGTCGAGTACTCAGTTAGCCGACAACTAGCATTGCAATCAGGACAATCAGCCCATTTCACGTCAGCACGACCACACCCGTAACAATGTATCACTTGTGGTCTCGCACAGAAAGGAGAAATGTGACCTAGTTGTTTGTAATTCCAACAAGTTATAGATCAATATTTATGGAAACTTTCACAGTTATTATTCATAATTAAAACAATTTTTGGATAAACTGTGTATCTTTAATAAAAATTAAACGTTTCGAAAACTATTTG
>JAHWXV010367938.1:0-13791 GCA_024586415.1 Phrixothrix hirtus | reverse complement strand
TTGTCAATTTTTATTGAAAAAGAAGGCAAATAGCTTTCGAAACGTTTAATTTTTATTAAAGATACACAGTTTTACCAAAAAATTGTTTTAATTATAAATAAGTAACGTTGTAAATTAATATTTATAATAAAATAGGCTTAATTTAAAAATATCCCCATTGGAAATTTAGGATGTGTACAGTTTGGTTACTTGAATAATGCATACTTATATTATTTTGCCTATCCTGAATTAGGGTTGTTATTAATCTTATTTCTACGGTAAAGGGTTGAAAGCATTTTAAATTCATTCGACACGCGAGCAGTTTCATATTGTTTGCTACTCGAAACTTTGTGTTTTCGGCTCTTCGCTGATGATTGGTGTGCTTTCTTCTAAGAATAATCTCTGTGAAAGATAGGATAAATTCTTAACTTTCTATTATTTTGTTAACTGTATCTAAATTTGAATATTTTGGTTTCCTATATAGTGTCAGTACTAGACTTCCTAGCTATTACTACTTCATGCTGCAACAAATATCCTATAGGCAGTAAATCGAAATCTACTTATGAGGTTGCAATCTAAGAGATCGCTCAATTCTTTTTCTGCGGTTAAAGATAACCGTCTGGCCCTGGTCCTCGTCTTGGTACGAATTGCTGAGATGGTGTCAGCTTTGCTACTGTAGCTGAAAAGGAAACTTTGGGGTCCGCATCCTAGTTCATCTCCGTACTGATATACCGCCCAGTTTCTGGTTTTGGGAATGATCCTGCTGAGGAGTCACGGGAATTGAGGTTTAAAGCACTTGTTTGCTTGATTACTTATACGAATTGTTAGGTATTATTGAGTATTTGTCATGTACAAACACTTCTAAAAATTTCTGTTAATGTACAGCTAATTCAAATTTGATTCCGAAACATATGTGATATACCTTAAATATTGATAATTTAAATTTTACTTCACTTAGAATGAATTTATAAACATTTTAAAGAAAATTTTGAAGTAATTTACAACTTGTCTTGTTTATCCGTATCATAATATCTATAAATCATTTGTTCACTTTTAGAGTTTTTAAATAATTAAGACTTTTTATGCTTGTTTTGTTTGCAATTAAGATATTTAACTCATTACGTTTTGTAAATTAAATAATGTGGGCAGAGGAGATTCTATGAAATAAATTTCATTAGGCATAATTTAGATTCCTAATAATTAATGACAATAATTACTTGATATCAAACTGCAGTATGATACTAGATTTTACGCGAAATAACTTATTTTAACTATGAATAGAATAACTCTACGCTTTAAATTACAGGACTGAAGAATATTTATAAAAATCAAGTTAGATTCGTTTTCATTGAACTATTGACTTTGGGAAATGTTAAAAACGCTGTGGTCGTGGAACGTTCGTAGATAGTGTGGCACACATGTTGCGTTTATTCTAGGTTTTACATTAGTAATCGCTTGCTTCTTATACTTTAACCACAAATTCTATAAGTTTCTGTCTATTATTAATATATTATTCAAATAAATGCTTCCAGGATATTAACTGCTATTGTTTTGTTCTCGACAACCTTTATCTGTTTTCTTTCAGGGACAATATGGGTTTAGTACATTTATTTCATTTCGATGTCTTCAATAATATTACATTTGGAATAAATACTTCGCTACTTACAACGAAAATCAATTCGTTTTGAAACCAATTACTGTCGCCTAGTTTTTATTGTCGAACTACTAGGGCGTATCAGAAATTAAGTAATATAGTGATGTATCTTTATAGTCGACTATGTTGCGCCACTATATCGTTTCCTTCTATTTTGATATTAACTAGAATTGCTTGGTTGAGAATCAAGTTTACCAATTAACATGATTGTCTAAATTACCCACACCACTCTACGACTCCTTTTTGATAAGATAGTTAGGACAGACAATCTTCGTATATTGTATTATGATTTATGTAAATTAATAGGTAAGAAACGTATCTGCCGTTTTTAGGTAAATGTGGATAAAAAACCGACTCAGAGAGGCAACAGATACCATAATTAGCATTAGCGTGTTAATAGGATGTCCAATTTGTGGAATCGTTACAAAAGAAACTCCATGGTCAACTACTCATAAAATATAGGGAAGAAACTAATTGACAAAGAATCAATTACTAAATAACAAAACTAAATTGATGCAAAACACCCATTTTAAAATAATACACGTTGTTTGGACATAAATATAATTCAAAGAAATCTTGTTTATGACCACCTCCAAAGAAGAGGGGTGGCTAAAAATTATCGCAAGATAAAAATCCAAATTTACGTGAGCAATTTATTAAATTGAAGACCAACGTTTTATATCGTTACGGACTTTCCTTTTTAGTTTTCGGCGGTATTCAAAGAAACTTGAGAACCATATTTTTGAATAAATTCTCGATCACTTTTTTAGAGTCTTCCTTAAAAATTGAATTTTTAAATTTAGTTAACGAAAAATCGCATAGTACGCAAGCAATTAAATTATTACTAATAAAATAAAACATACATTCAATTGTTTTTTTGTTTACTGTAGTCCCAATGCAAGAATATAAATCAAATACTGCTTTAGTGAAAGTAATCCGATATTTGTGAAATTTTGCCTATATTCTGTACAACTTTTTTTCAATAACATTTTGCCGTATTATTGACCAAAATGGCATTTTGCTTCAATATAAAATACTTTTTCTCAATTATCAAGACCGCCTTGAATTTTAAAAACTAAAAGTATGCTTAAGATACTACTCAGACCAAGCAGGGCGGTATCCCAAAATATCAAAACTAGAATCAAAAATGTTTGATCAATTACACCTATAATGAAGACAATCCGGGCACACACTGTATACAGGGTGTACATGAAAGCATATATTTTTATATGAAATATCTCCAACATATTTATCGAAAATGAAGCCCTTAAAAGTTTCCAGTGAACATATATTTCTTTTTCAATGCCACGTCGCCAAGTTGTGATTTTTAAACCATTTTTAGGTCATTATCATTCGTACGTTTAAATTCTTATATCGATTCTATAGTTTGTAAATTTTTCATGAAAATTTAAGTAAGGCCCAGCTAAGTTTATTCTATTTGTAAGTGATGTTAGCTTTCTACCTTTATATAAGGTGTTCAGGATTGCGTTTTAAACGTTGGTATTCTTAAATCCATATTTTGCATATTTTTTTCGAATAGAATGATCGATATTTTTATTATAGCGGTCAGCAGGGTATCTTCTATGTTTAGTTTTAAACCATATAAGAATGCCATTTCTTGCAAAAGGTTTTGGAAAATCGAAATTAAACAAAGAACGATATTTTGTCACCCTTTAGGCATGCAGAAAACGTCTTCGATTATCTTTCATGTGAGACGTTGATGATTTTACGTTATTTGTAAAAATGTGTTATTTTTGGAAAAAGGGAAATTTAAGTTGAAATCAGGTAAATCTTAACTTTATTTGTAAAAATTTCTAAAAATTAGGGAAGACAACCCCAGGACCAAATTGTCTCAAATTTATTTAATAGTTTTTATTATATAAATTTCACTAGTTTCTACACTAGAACTCTTGAATCATCAATAGACAATATCGAAGCTAGTAAAGCAATATCTAATAACAACCCTAAAAACTATCTGCTTTTAAAACTCGTTTTTCTGATTTTTTAAAATTCATATAATTAGTTTCAACTTAAGATTAAGATTCTGGGTAGTTTTATTTGCAAAGTTGAGAAAAATCGTAAATAACAAATCATTACTAATGCTTCGAAGTAGATTAACAATATTTGCTAAGGTAGCACTAAAACATTTAAGTTTAAATTTTACAAAAAGCTACTATAATGGTGAAATACTGTAACAAAGATGAATTGGTTGTAACCTTAGCTAAAATAGAAAATTAACAGGAAATCGTAAAAAGACTTGGAAATAAAAGCACTTTGATGGCTAAATGCATTAAACAGAAAGCAATATACTTTAATGCAAATGCCTGAGAACATGTCAAAAACAAGAAAATGTAGACAATGCTGCACATTTAATGCTGACCTTAATTCAATGTGTTTAAAGTGTCTACCATTTCGCGCCAGACATAATTTGATAAATTACGGTTTATTTAGTTGTAACTTGAATTTACCTTTTCTACAAAGTAATACACTTTTAGAGACAACATAAAATCACCTACATCGCACACGAAAAAAAGTTATAAAAAACTTTTATAATCCAAAAGGGTGAAAAAGGTTTTTTTTGTTGCATATCGATTTTTTCAGAAATTATCGTTTGTTTATATATAAAATTAAATACAAATAAATACTCTATTGACTTTTTTAATAAAATACAGGGTGCAAAGACATGATTTAAAAATGTCTATGTAAACATCTACCGCATTTCTGAACACCCTGAAGTTTTTCCGATAAACCAATAAAGCATAAAATAGATATTAGCATTTTAATGATTGCTTGATAAGAACCAGATAGCAATTTAAAAAATCACAACTCGACAATGCAGTATTAAAAAAAATTAGGATTGAATAGAAAACCAATAACGTTTTCATTCACGATACAAAATATGGTATGTATCACTTAAAAAGGTATACTGCCATGCATCACACTTTTTGGCAGACCCTATACATGTGAAACTAAACTTACATTATACCTTTTTTAATCTCATTTCCACTACCCAAACTATATTTTTCATTTAAGTAAGTGTAAAGTTATAATCGAGGAAGGGGCAACGGAACGGACACCCTGTAAATCGTAATAGTTGGATTAAGCAAACTTATAAAGTGAGAGCGATGTCGGGCTGTCAAATCTCAATAAATAAAGCGGTTTTGAAATTTGTTATAGCTAGTAGAAATTTGAAGTCTGCTGACTTAGATCTGGAAGACCTCTGATATACGAGCTAGTTATTTACGAAAACCATGTCATATAAGTAAGTTGATGCTACCGAAAATTGGACAGACCTGTGCCAGTTTGTGAACTATTTGAACATTCCATTGAACGTAGAAAGAAATGGTATGCCGTTTGAAAATATAAAACAACAAGTGAGCAGTTGGTGGCCTTTAGCGACATGTGCCCCTTTTGGTAATATATAATACACAGGAGTGCCAAATATGCCATTAAAGTCTATTCTATGGCGGATGCAGCATTTTGTTATATAACCTTTAGATACCTACGTAGAAAATCAGCGCTATGCTCCATGTGCACTAAGAAATACACTATCAGATGTACTAAAATGTCTCATTCTACAAATTCATAATACGGCCCGAAATTTAACCTTACGCAATAGGTATGCAAATTACCGTTGTGACAGCGAACTACATGAAATAACAGAGTTGAAGCGAGTAGGTCTAGCTTCAGATAACCTTTTAATGTCAGACTTAGGTCCCTATGTTAACAAATGCGTCTTCATTTATTTTTACAACGATCACTAAAACATGCGCAAGGTTAAGTGCGGTGTTCGTACTTGCCTAATTCAGGGTTAAAGAATTAATAATGGAGTTGTATTAGACGTGAGTAGTTACGCCTTTATTAATTCTTCCCAGGCCCGAACAATTCTTTTTAATTTATTAGTCTTTGTATTACGATTAATTACTTCGTAATTAATTAATTGAAATATCTATTTGGTCCTTAGCCAAATTACCTTAACGCAGTTTTAATAAACAAACCAAATTAAATTTTTAATGCCTATATTAAAAAAGACATTTAAATAGAAATTTTACAAAATAATTTAAATTTAAAAAAAACATATATAGTTGTAAGAAATGGAAATTAACTAAGATTAACGAACGTAAATTATTTACCGTTACGATAGTTTTGAATTGAAATTCGTTGTACGGTTTACGTTCTACAAATGCAATTGATGATTTTCAATATTAAATAGGTAATTAGCCTCTACAAGGAATTTCTATTTATAAAGTTTTCATTCATAATTTACCCATAAATGCATAAAATTTTATTTACCGTTACCCTTAATTACTAAACTAATTATTGAACGTTTATTAACAATAAAAGAATTTAACACTTCTAAAGGATTACGACTCTTGACCTATATGCAATTTTTTCTCCTTGACTTTATTTATTTACTGTTATATTTAGTACAATAAACCCACTTGTGATTAATTTGAATTCAGGATTTATTTCCTCGGATTTTTGAATAGTAACAGTATTTCTTTTTATAATCAACTTGTGACTATTTTGATTATTGAATTAATTTCCTCGGATTGATAATAAGTAGCTTGAACTTTCAGTGTTTTAATTCAACTGGTGCAATTGATAACTGATTTTTTTTATTTCCTCGGATATTTTATTAATTTCAATAGTGAACTGAACCTTAATTTAATAGTACCTTGATATGTGAATTTGAAGTTTTCTGGTCATCAACACTTTATTCACTACTTAACATTTCACTTAAGAATAGTTTGACTTCTTTCAGCGAGATACAGGAACAGACAACCCTTGTTGCTGCGTTTTGCCTTCCGTGTTAACTCTTGTTACGTGGTATGGATTATTCTACCACCCTTATGACATAGATCTGGTCCTTCTAGAATACTCAGTTCTTTGTGTTTTTCCAGAAATATTAAAATTATAGCTTAGGCTTACCATCTTTCTAAAGCAGTATTATACATATGAATAGATATTTTTCTAAAATTAGCTTATTACTAACATTTATAAAAATCTTGAGTGAATCATAACATAATGATTTTCACTTGAGATTTTTATGTTCCAAACGTTTTAATTTAAATTAATTTGAAATTTAATTTATTTGAATTAAGAGGTTTTGAACAGTGGTAAATAATTGAACTCTTGAACGTATAGCGCTTTAAATAATAACCAAGAATTGGAAAAATCTAATTTTTCTACATTTACAGGATCATAAAGATTAGTAAGTCATGGGCTTGAAGAGGTAAAAAACATAAAAATTTATTTTTATTGCTTACAAAGGTTATAATATTTAAGCAAGTTTGGACGTGGTAATATTATTTGCGAAAAAATTCTATAGAGAATGAAGATTAAAGAAAAAATTGAACAGACTCGTGCCAATTTTTGAACTATTTGAATAGTATGTTGAACGTAAATAGAAACCTTTGAGAATATATCGAAAATTGCAAAAATATTCTTCGACTGTAAATTTCTTGTCTGTATATTTTTAATAAAATACATTGTACTTTAATGTACTTTGTACTTTGAACTTTGTACTTTAATACAAATCTGTTCTATTAATTACAGATAATAAAAGAATAAATATTCCATTACAAAATAACGCAGTAATAACATTAAAACGTTTCAGAATTAGCATACCGTTAAATGTCTATTCTCACATATACACACGCGAAGTTGCTAAGAAACTAAACAAGTACTTGTTGCACATGCTTGCCTTACGACTTGTATATTAACGGATACACGGATGGTTATTTAAAATCCACCATATTGGAGAAACTCCTAAACGCATTCTTTTACAGTCTAATAAAGAAATGTAGGTTATCTTGTAAATTTTTTCTACTTCAACGATCATCACTAAAAGCCCTTCCTTCAACCCGTAAGAACCGTTCCTAGTTTGTACACGTTAAATTTTAGAGAAATTCGTAGGCTGTTTTTGAGTTGCTGTGGATAAAAAATTCGGTTCAAACAGATAACAGCGAAAGAGAGGGCATACAAACATTATGTCAAAATTGTTAGAAACGTGTTCAGGTGGTGCCAAAACGTGAAATCGTCACAAATGGAACTTCGACATATTCTTCATTCAAAGACATTTATCAAAGAGGTTAAAGAAGTTACATTAGTAGACACAACAGGCAAAAATACTAATCATCTTTGTGACTGCAAGAAGAGATGAATGTTCAAGTAAATTTTCGCTTCACAATAACGCTTGAATAGTTTCCTATGCCGCGAGAAGGAGAAAAATTGTTTATATGACTATGGCACTGCAATACGTTATATCAATAACTATGAGACGGGATTCCCTAGAAAACTTTGTTAGTTTTCATAACATAATCAAAGGTGTCAATGCAGTCGACCAAATATATAGTTTAAACTCCATTAATCAACGATTTTCAGTAGCATTAAACTTACTTTATCCCTAGTGCACGCAAATAACGAAATTGATAATTCATTAATTCTTTTGAAGCATATGAGGGCCCTATTTAAACCCTAGAGAGGAAAATTTTCAATAGCCTTCATTTGAAATATAAGAAAAGACTTCGTTCTGATCTTTTATGCTGATCCTATTTTATCAATCCTTTGGTGATATGCTATTATAATATTCTTAGTTTCTTTCATCATATTTACTCAGTGACATGGAAATCACAACACCAAGAAGGCGTATGAATTTTTGACCAAATTGTTAGAAACTTTTGACTACTAAAGGGTAGCAATTTATTATAATTTTAAAGAAAAAGAACCAAATATAAACATAATTGTTATTAATAATAGGTTAGCTCCCCCTACTCGTTACACTACCTCACTGCTCATGGCATCGAATTTAGCAGATGGTCAATTTCTTCTTAAGGAATTGTATCCTAAGCAACATGTACTTTGTGCTGTAGAGCTTGCAGCGTCTGTAAAGGATGCAGCAAGTTCCTCAGTCTTATCCCCATAATGCCCCAAAGATGCACGATGGGCGAAATTTCGGGAGATCGCGATGAGCACAGCAAGAGATTGACATTATTCTCTACAAAGCGATTCATAGAACGTTTTGCAATATGGGGACGGACATTATCCTGCTGGAAAAGTGAGTCTTCCAACTGATGAATAAATGGAAGAATATGGGGTTCTGCCATCTCATTCACATATTGCTGTGCGGTTATATTGCCTCGGATGAATACCAAATGAGATTTACTCTCATAAGTTATAGCACCTCATACCATAATCTCCATAGTGGAAGTGCACATCCCTCGCAACAGAAAATTCAACATTGCGACGTTCTCCATGACTTCATCTGACCCGGCTATCATGCATCCCCAAACACAATCTGGATTCATCGCTAAACACCATCCTATGCAACTCCAGGTTTCAGTGCAATCTCAACGTACACCACTCCAAACGTTACTGTCGGTGTTGAGCCGTTAGTGGTAATACAAGGTATGGCCGATACGATTGCAAGCCGCAAGCGCTGATTCTGCGGTAAACTTAAGAACTAGTTCACATAAATAATTGAGAACGAATCAATAACAATCAGTTATAAAATCACCAGGTACAAGGTAAATTAACATTTGCATACAAATAAATGTATTAAGATAGCACCTATTATGTACCAAATATAAATTAAACAATTATATACAGAGTAAAATCAAAAAATTTCATTGGTCTATAAGTAAAATAAAGATCCATTACAATATACTAGGTAGTTTAAAAAAGTATAAAGCCTTTGAATGCTACTGGGCGTTCATTTGTATTCGCTAATTTTATCATTAGAACGAAACAATGTTGTACGAGGCACCACATCGAATCTGCCCTTCTCCGACAGTTTAAAAGTTACCCAATCCATTAAGTCAGCGTTTCAGACTTTGCTAAAGGTGTTACCAAAAAGAAACCTACATGTCGCAAAGTACAACCACGAGTCGGGATATCACAAAAAGAATGACAAGATAAGCGGTGTTGCAATCTTTAAATTCATCAGTGCCATTAAAATTCATTTTTCAATTTGTTAGACACTTTACGACCTTTTACTTTGATACGCTTTAGAGTCACGTTTTAACGCAATGGATTTTCAAAAATGGAGAAAAGACTTCTGAACTTTTCGCATGAGAAACGAATCGGACCCTTCCCCGCGGCTTTGAGGATAACATCGGACAACATGTGATATGTTTCTATTAGATATTAGTGACTATTGATGAAGAAGCAAAGAGCTGCTGATTCACTTTGGATCAAAAGTGAAGGTATAATGTTTATTGGAACGGGCTCAGATAACTAGTGCACGTTATGCTTAAATCTTGTTCTATTTGCGATTTTCCCTTTATGGACTCGTACAGTATTTTTGTATATTTTTGTATAGTACGTAAACACCAACAGCTTGAATCAAATGTACTTCCAAAAGTTGTAGTCAAACTTTACATTTATACTGTGTATCTGGCAGTGTAATTATTAGTTACATGCGATTATCCTGTAGTTAAAACGACTCTAATGACGCCCAACTATAATTTTAGTTAAAATGTTGTATTGAAAAAGTTGCTTTTGCCCATTTGTACTACGGTAGATTTATTCTACTATTTATATAATTTTCAAAAATAAAATATTGACACTTAAATAACAAAATTCTCCATTTATCACAAAAATATATGCAGTTGTTAAAAAACTTAGCCTGATAACCGAAATAACTAAAATTGTCTATGTAAGTATGCGTTGGTTATAATTATATTTACAACAATAAGCTATATAGATTTTAAATTAAATGTTTGAGGGATAATTTTTTTTAATGAGGAGTTAACAACCTTAAAAGGTACTCAGATTAAACAGCGGCACTACTATTATTTAATTCCATGAGATTTCAGGTCATAGGTAAACTTTCCTTATAGACGTATGCACCGGGCCAAAGTCTCCAGCTTGAATGTTTACTTCGACACAAGAAGAAATCGCCGGTCTCACTAATTTATCTACGAAACGTGAGTTGTATAATATACATTGTCAGATGCCGGCAAAGCTTCATTGCGAGTTAACGTAAGGAAGCACAACATAAAATGACGCTGCAGACAGGGTTTGCAATCACAGCAACACTAGGCCTTACTTCGCTCACGCAATTTGCGTCAATCACATTCGACAAATTTGAAAAACAACTTTGTCTTAAAAACGTTGGCGCTCATACATGTCTTTACTAGGTACACGTTTCATGGACCGGTGTATCACCTTGGCGTCGGTTATATGAAAGCGATACCTATCTGTGTACTTGAAGCTCCTTATGCAGTTGCTGGGATCATCCTGGCTTTCCTTTCCCATATCTTAGTTAGACATCGCACTTTCGATACTTGTATTTAAAAGCTGTTGCTTTCGTTTTGTTAATTAATAACTTGTATTGAACCATATTAAATGGTATACGTTTTTATATTTAGTGGGGGTGCTCAAGTTATTTATTTCTTGACTTAATTGATTATTAAATGAATTGGTCGCTTTTTTAATGGAATAATTTTTATAAGTACGTGCTAATTAACTTGACTAAAATTTTCACGCACTAAGCATATTTAAACTTTTACATTGTCTTGATTTTCTTTCTTAATTGGAGGGCTTATTTCACTTGCTCTTATTTACACCGACATACTATACCTTTTCGAGCTCCTTCTGTACGGCACTCAAATGATGTTCCTAATCTGCAACAATTATTTGGTACGCATTACTTTAAAGTAACTTTTCGTCGGTAATATGTTACAAAGGAAGGCGTATAGCTATGACTTGCTGCTCAGCTGAAAATGTTCTTTTCTGAAAATGTCTATTTCCAAATGGACCAAAGGGTTGAAAAATAAAAAAACCTGTTGAAAAATGATAATTATGTACCTAATTTGCTATTATAAATGAGGAAAAACATTAAAATATTTAGATTAATAACCTGTTGGTTTCCAGGATTCTTTAAACAGCTAATAGTTGTAATTATAGATCAAATTTTTTGTTATAGAGGTAACAACGGATGTATGCTAAAATAAATGATGCCCAAGAACTTTATGACGTAAAAAACTGTTGTACACACCATATGCCGTTTTCTCCAACGTCAATTGCTGAGTTAAATTGTTTTCATTACAAATAATCCATAAATACGAGGCTCGTTCAGAAAGTAAAGAACGTTTCGCTATAACTAAGAAAAAATAAAAGATACCATCACAAAACTTTATTTACAACATTACAGCACCTTAATCTATTTTTTGATGTAATCTTCGTGGCTGTTAAGGTACTTGTTGTATCGTGTAACCAGTTTTTCGATACCGATGTTGTATTTTTCAGTCGCGAAAGATCGGAGCCATGATGTTACTGCTTTTTTGGGGTCTTCGTCGTTGTCAAACTGTTGTTTTCCGCCTAAAAACTCCTTCAATTTCGGAAAAAAATAGAAATCACTTGGTGCCAGGTCAGAGCTCTAAGGAGGATACCTGAAGATGTTCGACCTAGTCTTTAAAGTTCTTCCTCTGTTTGTGCACTGGTGTGAGGCCGAGCATTGTTGTGGACCAAAACCACCTTTGATGACAATATTCCGCGCCTTTTGGCGCAAAACACACAAGCGTGCCCTCAACCTAACGAAACTTGGCCCATAGCGAGGCGGTGACCCAAGATGCCTGGCGCACATTCAATCGTGGTGATGGGGGATCGGCGCCGTGTGTGATGCGCAAACGTTCTTTACTTTCTGGACCATCCTCGTATGATCCCTGCCATTTATTACCATTTTATAGTGTTAATGTTTTATATTGTAAATATTTCTAAATGCTCCATAAACTAAAAGTCGAGGGTGATCTGCGCTGATGACGGCTATGTAGGTTGAAGTCGATACAGGGTTTGACTGAGGTTCTCCACAACAATTAATTGACTTATCTCTTACGTTTGCACGGTGTTTAATAGTTATTTTGCATATATAAGTTTAAAATATTCTTTATATTTCAATTTAATGCGTTTATGTTTGAAAAACATATTAAAAGTGTGGATTTTAACTCAGTTTCTGAAATGTAAATTCTAATTTCGCGTTTATATTAAACAATTTAGAGTAAATTGTGGGTTGGATGAAGAGTAAACATATTTTAATTCACATATGTATAAGGTTGCTCAGAGTTTAGAAACTCTTTTTAGGACAAATACTGCTAAAGGGTAGTAGCAATAATCCCTAAAGGTAAAGTATAAACAAGATCTACCACAGATTTGTTTTTATTAGTGTTTGTTAAAGGCCGATAGTAAATAAATTTGTATAATTTCTGCTGGCAACATTTACTAAATAATTATTCATGCCTAATAGATAAGTTTAAAGATACAATTGTCACAGCAATATCCATAAATACCGAAAGAATAAATGTCTATACAAAAAGCAATTTTGTCTCAATCAGAAATTTGCACTTTATTTATATCTATCTTCGATGAAGCTGCCGTGATATCAATTCCAATTCCTATATGCGTGCTACAGTTGATTATCAAAATTTACGAACTATTTTGCACTTGTTAAAGGAATTTTATGCAAACTTGTTACTTCCTTCCTTTTTTAAAGCTGCCAGAAGATCTATAAATTCCTTTTTCATTTTCCTTATTCAGTTATCTTAATTAAATACGAATAATTTTTATGGCTAAGCTTCGTTGATTTTTTGGTAACAGATTAAAGCATCATTTAATTAAGCTAAGCCAACGCCAACACTTTTTAGCGTTCATTATATTTCCATAATCCTAGTTTAATTCCCTGATGACATTTACATTTGCATTTTATACCTCAGCTGTATGCTTCATGCACTTTTACCGACAGCTTATGTTTTATACTTATATTAAAAAACAGTCTGCAAAATACTAGAAGCAGAATAACATGAACTCATATTAATATTTTGTTGATGAATCAAAGTAAGGTGCTTAACAATTCTTTGTTTACTATTACTAAGCAACGAGTTAAAGTTATTGAATACATAGTTTACTCACTCACCAAATACTTAGGGTTTGCCCTGACAGCTCTTTAGCTCACCTGAAAGGAAAAGAGTAAATTAGAAATTATAATAATAAATTGAATGGTGTATTATTTTTTCAAGTATTAAAGGGCTAACGTATGCATCAAAAACTAGCTAATTTAGTCATATAAGCTAACTCAATAATAATTTTCCCAGTCTCTCAATATATATATATATATATATATATATATATATATATATATATATATATATATATATATA
>JAHWXV010367788.1:0-18991 GCA_024586415.1 Phrixothrix hirtus | reverse complement strand
ATATATATATATATATATATATATATATATATATATATATATATATATATAGGAAAATTATTCTGTTGCGCATTATTAATAGATGTATATGTATAATTTAGAAGGATTCATTTGCCGACTGTTGTTGGTTCCCTTAATAGCTCAGTGGTTAGAGCATTGGCGCGTAAAACCAAGGGTCCTGGGATCTAACCCCAGTCAGGGAATACATTTTTCTAAATATTTTTAAACATCTAAAAATATACATAAATCTTTATATATATATATATATATATATAACTACTATAGTCATTTCGCTATGCCTACTAAACTTTTGCCAAATATGGAGAAGTCCACCGCGCAAAAAAAAACACTCACTTTGTTTTAGAATATCTCCATTGAACACGTTACTAATTTTAAAACAGAATTAATTATTTTAATATCATGCGGAACATTTAAGGTATACTAATTTAGAATCTTGTATTTTTAACAAATGATTTTTGTAATAAGTAATAAAATAATGAATATGTTTAAAATTTAACCTTGTTTTGTTATTTCAAAGGAAATAAATAAGGCTAAGGAACTTTTACATGTCACATTATTACAAGAGCACCTTAAGCATACATTGGGTGGTTTTTTTAGCATATAAAATTACCGTAGTAAGTTTTTACTGTCATTCAATTCTTAATTCATTTTATTTAATAGATGGGATTGTATTTAGAGCAAATTATAGAATTTAAATTTTTAAAATTTAAAATCGTTCTAGGAAAATGATTATAGGGTTTTGTTTTATAGGGCATAACGTACCCAAAGTTAAAATTATTAAGTTAATACCGATTGTACCCCGTATAATAATATTAACTCATAATTATTCGAAAAATGTAAATTGTTTATTCGGAAGCTACACTGCATGGTACGTTCATTCAACTATCTTATCATCTAGAAATAGTTATTACTGCGTGAATAGTTTAGTTTAATGAATTGATATTATTTCAAAAAATTGTTATATTATACAGGGGATTTGAATTAATTTCAGAGTATTTTAAGGAACAATTGAAATATTCAGAGAGAATTTTTTATTATTTTCCTGATATTCAACAAATCCTCAAAATCTGTCCCCTTGCATGTATTATACATTAGTTGGTATTACTAACATCTTTCTTATAAGTTCTTAGCACCATAACGGTGTGAATCTGCTAGCATTATCTAAGATAGGACTTTCGCTTTGGTGCGTCCCTCTGAAGAGATCAATATAGACCGAAATGTAATAAGCTAGTTTAAACACATATCTTACCAGTTTTAACTTTATTATTAATATTTTTTGAGAAGTTTACAGCTGTATAATATTAAATATCTTCTGCACTCTAGAGTTTGCATCTCTAAATAAATACCAAAATCTAGCTATACAGTTAAACGCTTCTAATTTAGAATTACATTTTATTATAGCAGTGTGTAACCACATATTCAGACTTTTGTATGTATAATATTTGTTGTTAATTAGTTATACTAACTGCGACTAGACTGTGTAGACATTGTACAGAGGATTAATTCTCAGAACGGCGCAAAATGTCTTGTGCATTCGCGTCGGAATTTCTCTTAAATGCCGTCGAGTACAATAGGCTTCGGGTATAGGATGGGTCAGGAATGGTGTGCATTCTTACTACTTATGATGTCTGTAATCAGAAGTCCGAAATGTTAAAAGTTAAGTAAAGAGCGCCAAACGGCCCAAGGAAAACAAATAAAATGGATATTCCAAAATTGGTCGAAGGCATTAGTAGCAATCAATTCGGAATGGAGTTTTGCCTAAAAAGAATCACTGCTAAAAAAACAATAAATAATCTACATGCACACAAAATCAAAATAAAGAGAACAATGTAAACTGCGTTTATTGATCATTACAATAAATGGTGAACGTAAGTAAAATAATAAAATGTACCACAGAAGTAGCTTCTGAACACTTGGAAGTCACAATGTGCCTACCGAAAGCGAACATTCAGTAGTCAACGAAACGTGCAATATTTGGAAAGCCAAAGTGCCACTAAAGTAAATAACGTGTGTTTACGTAAATCGAGTGAGGCCCGTTGTGTTATAACAAGACATAACTGATTGTGTACAGTATCAAATTAATTATACTTTGCATACAACATATAATAGTAGTTGACAAAACAAAATAGCGTTCTAAAATGCACAGGTTTGTGCTATGATTTAATATTAATGAATTAGAAACGTAAAGTTTATTTTAAGGTATTTTCCAAATTTTTAGTTTTTCGCGATTTTGTCGAAATTGGCTATAACAATTTTTTTAAATAATATTCCATTCCTCAACGATTTCATGGCCTTTGATAAAATTTAGACTGTTTCTCAGAAATTTTTCCGTAAAACGAGTAACCAGAAGTACCTTCACCGTTAATTCTAAATAAAAAATACTTGAAATATATATCTCAAAAACTAAACATCACATAAAAATGAAATGTTAAATTAAATGTATATAAATCATCTGACCGGAAGTGCTACTTTATTTTGCGATTTTCTCGAAAATATATAACAGCACGAAAGAGGTCTTACGCCCATGAGGTTGTAAAAGATTGTAACCCCTGAATTAGCTGGATTGCTCCGACCACCACAGTGGAGATTGGGGAGGTTCTACATTTTCGAGGAAGTCAATTAGGCTAAAATTCAGGGTATATAAGTAGGTGTCCAAAAATTCGGAAAATAGTCGGGCGCCACTTTGTTTTTTACAGTAACAAAAAGATACAAGTCAAAAGTTTTGTTGTTATAGAAGCCGGTAAAACAAGGAATCCGATCTCCAAAGCTTTAGATCCAGGATTGTATTAATACGTACTTACTATATGGCAACTTTTCATGCACGCCGCTGGGCGCCCTCTTCGATCAGGTAGCATTTAGACCAACTATCTAAATTGGTTATTCACTTAAAAATTAACTAATTACTGTAAGAAAGAATGCGTTACTATATCTACAGGTCTACATATAAAAGGATAAGATCTATACTTAGAGATCGAATATAATGATAATAAAAGAATGCGAGTTACAGAACAAAATAATATTGGTCCTAAGGGCCTAACTTAAAAAATTAAAAACGTTAGTCTTTTTATTTATGATATTAACAAACTCGTCTTGAATTTATACGTGATCGACTAATTCGTCCCAGTAGAGTTTACTTAACGAGGAGTATAGATCGGTGAAATTTAGATAACGGATAAATCACTTACTTGGTGTTCTGAAGATGATTAACTTTCCGAAGGGATCGAAAATAACAAACGTGCTGCCTAGGATATTCTTCTTATCGTATTTTACATATAACCTTGTCTAACTTAAACACTTTGGTTCCGAATCGACAGTAAATGGAAATGGGCCCTTTTTATTACAAATTCGCTCTGGGCGGAAATAGACCAAATGTCTACCAATTTGATCCCCTATTACATCATACGGGTAACTCTTCAATTCTATACTTTGAATATCGCCTGTACACGCACTACGGAAACCTAACTTGACCCTGCAGCTCCCAGATCTCTACTACCCGTAAAATGAAGTATTTTTCCTTGAAATTGAAGGGATTAAGACAAGAGGGGTTAACGTTCATTTGTATACTTGCAAGCCTTCTCATGGGAATTGCTGAATTAATATTTTAAGAAAATTGCTCCTATGTTTTATAAAACGTAACCTGGGATTTTCAAATTTTAATTATTGTTGTTAAAATGAAATTATACAATTTACAAATTTACAGTTGTGATTTTGACATAAAAATGATACTGGTAATTTACCAATTAGATTTTATTATTACTACGCGGATGTATGTACCGGGTGATTCCAAATGAATGACAAATGTTGTAAGAATTTCAGACGCGCTTACAAATAGCTGTAACATGCTTTTGAAACTTGCTACAATTATTACGTTTTTAATTCCCTTTTACGTGAACTTAACAGTTTCTCTGAAAAAATGCGTTGAAGCAAGTTATCAAAGAAAATTTCCGGAGTTAAGTAGCCTTTTGCGTGTCCAGTAACTTAGATGGGTGACCGTTTGAATTATAGCTCCCAAAATAAATGTGAATAATAATTTAATCATTTATGGGCAGTATTTGCATATGTATGTATGTAAGAGGAAGTCGTGTGTTGTTTCACATCAATATTTACATATTTACATATTAAATGCTTTGTTCAATATTGCTAACATGTTAAACCAGTTTATTTAACAATTCTTCCATCATTAGCTACACAAATCCTCTTATTTAACAAATTTTATTATATTAATATAATAAAGAAATTCATACGAACACTTCTTTGATTATTAAAATTTAAAAAATCAAGTCATCTGTAATCCATTTAAAGATTAGTACATATTTGCAAACAAAATTTCACGGAGTATCAGTTTTTGTTGTAATTTTAATGTTCAATAATGAAATATGTAACCCTTCTGATATACATGATGCGCAAAGCATTGTGAACACGCTATTTCTAGAAATGTTTAAAGCGTTGTACACTTAGATGTACATGAAATTTAAAAAAAATGGTGTATAGCAAAAAAAAGTAACGGGAACTGCAGAAAATGTGCTTTTGGTTTATTTTCAGGAGCACTCAAAATACAAAAAGGCGTCCATTTTCAATACTGAAATTCGTCATTTGCTTAAAAGAGTATATTGGCATTTAAAAATTCTGAAAGAACAAATTGCCAAATTTTTATGGATGCACCTGATAATTCATTTGAATGCAAATTCCAAAACAAAATAAATTTTATTATTAACCTTGATTAAACGTTCTTATCATTACTTATAACTTATAAAGAGGTAGATAATCATACATTTTCAAGTCAGTAGTGGAAAAAATAATGTATATATCTTAGGAATAATATGTCTTTTAATCTTTTGAGATATTATAAATAAAATAAAGTAAAGAAGATTCCTTATAAACGGTGCGAATTTTAAAAATAATTCGGCACAAGTGAAAAGCCCAGAATCTGTCATCGAAGTAAAATAGAATGAACAATTCTAAAGCTTCGCATTAAAGATTTTATTAACCTAACTTTATAGGTAACAACATATAAGTTTGCACTTTCACACCTTCACACTGCGTGTCGCAGCACCCGCAAACTAATGGTTTCGTCCTGTTTGGGGCTCATCAGTGCTGGGTGGCTGGGGACGCTGCTTGAGCATGCAAGCTCTTCTTTAAACATATAACTTATGTAGATGTTTACGAAAATTACTGGCAGAGCCATCTGTTGATTTATATTAGGAGAATATTTAATATAAATAAAATAAATAAGATTCCTTCTAAACAGCGCGAATTTTAAAAATAATGTAGAACAAATGAAAAGCCCAAAAACTATCATCAAAGTCAAATAAAATGAACAATTCTAAGTCTTCGCATTAAAGATTTTTGTTAACCTAACTTAATAGGTAAAAATATAAAAGTTTGCACTTTCGCGACTTCACACTGCATGTTGCATCACTCGAAGACCAATGGTTTCATCCTCATCAGTACGAAGTGGCTGGACACGGTGGTTACGCATGCAAGCCCTTTTTTGAATACAACTTATGCAGATTCTTAAGAAAATTACTGTCAAAGCCACCTATTGATTTATATTAGGAGGATATTTAGCATAAATAAAATAAAGTAGAGAAGATTCCTTCTAAATGGCGCGAATTTTAAAAATATTTCGGCACAAGTAAAAACCAAGAAACTGTCATCGAGGTAAAATAAAATCAAAAATTCTAAAGCTTTTCACCGAAAATTTTGCATCATCCACAGACCAATGGTTTCGCCCTGTTTGGAGCTCATCAGTGTGGGGGTGGTTGGACATCCTGTGTAGGCGGTTACGAAAATTACTAGTAGAGTCATATTAGGAGGATATTAATATAAATAAAATAAAGAAGATTCCTCTGAAACGGCGCAAATTATAAAAATAATTAGGAACAATTAAGAAGCCAAGAAACTGTCATCGCAGTAAAATAAAATGAACGATTTTAAGGCTTCTCACTTGTGCAGAATTATTTTTAAAATTTGCACCGTTTAAGAGGAATCTTCCTTACTGCCAGTAATTTTCCACTGTGGGTTAAATGGGACACACTTTAGTCGTTGGATATATAATATTCTATTATGTATCAATCTAAATAGATATATTTGACAAGAATAACAAAAAGAAGAGCCATTAAATTAAATAGTTCAGGTATAGCCTTTTGATGTTAATTTGAGTTTCAAATGAATTTCCTTTTATTAAATTAATTAAATTCGTTATAAAATCGAAATAAAATTGTTCATTCTTTACAAATTTAATAATGTATTATTAAACTTAAAGAAAATTTAATTTCTCAGTAGTCTGCTGTAATTTCGAAATAAATTGTTCGGGAAAATACGGACAATAAATATTCATTGTATTGTATTGTGTAGAAGATGATTTCGTTTTCTTTCAATTATATGCCATTCTTTTTATATATTTGTATGGTACAATTCCAGGTACCAATTTTGCCGTTAATATTAAAATTTCTATTTTTATCCATTATTAATATTCATTTAAAAGTAATTGCTTCGAAAATGTTATATATGTTGCAATATATTTTTATACACAGATTAGTGGCACTACTAGGTTAATCATAAGTTATCATAGAGTAATCATATTTAAAGTTCAATTGCTTAATTGTCTTTACTTTAAAAATCGAATTTGTTTATTTATGTTATATGATATAACATATGGTAATTAATTTAAACAGAAGGAATTATAATGATTTAATGTTATTTAGCTAATCAAGTGCAGTAGGATGATATTGTATATTCCTACACAAGATCCTTCAAACCGTGGGAAATAGTTTCTACCGTATTACTGAAAATTAAAATTAAATTATAACTTCAAGCTATTCCTAGATAATTTAAAATTAATGCATACATCATTATAAACAACAGCAGATCAGATTAACGGATTATGTAAGTCTTAACAAAAAATGTTTAATTGAAATTACATATCTTTACTGCAATTCCGCAATATACCGCGTGACTCTTTGCAAACTTTCAAAGAGCCGTATTTTGTTTAAACTAAGAGACATCAAAACATGGCCAAAACCGTTTTAGTAGTACGAAGTAGGAACCAAAGTGACGCCACAAATATGACGACATCCACTCCCCTCCCCCCGCCGATCGCGGTCCAACACATTAAAATCTTAAATCGCAACCCTCCCCCTGCAACACATCATGGGAAAAGTCTCAAAAAATCCTTTTCATTGATACCATACAAAGGTACATTAGGATAATACAGTAAAAATTTATTCAACAATAAACTGATAGGATAATATACTCCAAATTTACGTGATAAATTGATCTAGTAGGTAAATGACAGAAAATTCGTTTATTGTGTCAAGTGATTACTATCTATAGTGCCAAGAAACTGTCTGCAATTTCTTGCTCATTAGCATTTCATTAGTAGTAAGTGCCGAATTTCTCATTTGCCATGCTGTAATGGAATTATAAGTATTTCTTATCAGGAAAACTGAATTTTTACTTTCTCTTACCTATATGAAATATATAGTATAGAGAAAGTATTGTTTTCGTCCAAAATTTTCGATGTGAAAATACACGTTTTGGGACCCCCTGAATCCGAAAAACATGTTTTTAAAAAGTGGTCTATCTGTGTGTGTGTGTGTGTGTGTGTGTCTGTGTGTGTGTATGTATGTGTGTATGTGTACGTATGTGTGTGTGTGTGTGTGTGTGTGTGTGTGTGTGTGTGTGTGTGTGTGTATGTGTGTGTCTGTGAGTGAGTGTGTGAACAAAATATCTCGAAAACTAAAAGTCGTAAATAAACTAAAGTTTATATTTGAGTTTTTATCTATCCTCGCACACGACTGTAACAATTTCACTAAAATCCAATAACTAAAAGTGCCACTTTACTCTTATCATTTTTTGGTTTTTCGCGATTTTCTTGAAATCGGCTATAACGATTTTTTTTAAATTTATTGCATTTCTTAGCTATTTAATGCCCTTTCATATAATTAAAAAAATTTCTAAAACAAATTTACGTAAAACGAGTAACCAGAAGTAGTCTTATCATTAACTGTGACTAAAGAAACTATGAAACTGATAGTCCTAAATAAACGCAAATTTGCATCTGTGATCCTAACTATCTTTGTATGCTAAATCAAGAATTTGGTTAAAATCGAATAGCTGGAAGTTCCACTTTATTTCTGTCATTTTGAGATATTTCCTGAATTTTCGTTTTTCGCGATTTTCTTGAAATTGACTGTAACAATCATTTTAAAACTTAGTAAATTTCTTGGCTACTTCATTCCGTTTTACATGAATGAAGCTGCATCTCTAAGAAATTTTCGAAAGATGAGTAACCGGAAGTACTTGGTGTATTAATTGCGAACAACATATCTCACAAACTAAATATGATGTGTGAATGAAATTTTATATTTAAGTTTTTTATCTTTTCACATTAGACGTCAAGAATTTAAGTAAAATCGAATGACCGGAAGTGCCACTTTATTCTTGCGATTTTTAAGTTTTTTTACGATTTCCTTGAAAACAGCTAAAACTTTTATTTTTAAATGTGGTACGGTTATTATTCAATGCCTCTTTACGTGAACTTAACAGTTTTTCTGAAAAAATGTGTTGAAGCAATTTATCAGAGAAAATTTCCGAAGTTAAGCAGCCTTTCGCCTGTTCAGTAATTTGGATGGGTGACCGTTACAATTATTGTTTCCAAAATAAACGTAGACAATAATTTAATCATTTGTGGACACTATTCGCATATCTATGCGCGTAAGAGAAAGTCGTATGTTGTTTCACACCGAATTTTTGGGATTTAACACCATCAAAGCTTAGTATATAAAAGTCTTTTGGTGTAACTGCACATCATAGTGTACACGTTAGCCGAAAGAGTGGAAATTATTTACGGTTCTGAGGGTCGGTCTGCGTTAAGAATAGTAGCTACTTTTAATGCAAGGCATCCAGACCAAAAGTTCAGTTATACCTGTGTCGCAAAATTAGTTAAAAAATTCGTAGAAACGGGGTTAGTGGTATACCAGAAACGAATCGGGCGAAAAGTACTGGATGAAGTTGCCTGGATAGAAGTGCTAGGTCATTTTTCTGCAACTCCAATGCATTCAATTCGAAAATCAGCGACTGCCACGAACTTTCGCGAGAAACGGTACCACAAGTACTTAAATTAAATATATTTCACCCTTAGAAGATGCAAACCCTGCAAGGACTGGCTCAAAACGACTACGACCGAATACTTCAATTTTGTGAAGAGATGACGGAGAAAATTAAGAATAATCCAGAGTTGGTGAAAAATATGTTTTAGTGACGAATATACGTTTTTTTTAAATGGGACAGTGAATAAACATAACTGCCGCTATTGGTTGGATGAAAATCCGCATCGTTTTCGTGGACATACGCAACGACCCTAACAAATTACCGTTTGCGAATGTATTTTCGGAGACACAATCGTGGGTCCTTTGTTTATCGAAGAAAATCTAACTGGAGATATCTACCTGAACATGCTACAGAATGCTATCGGACCTCTCATTGCAGATGAAGTAGAGACTCAACACAATATTGATGGAAACTTGAGTTTTAATGAAAATTTAATTCATTTCCAACAAAATGAGGTGTGCCCTCATTATGCCGCTGCTGTTCGGCAATTTTTAAATGATGCATTTCTGGAACAGTAGATTGGAAGAAGACATCCCATAGAATGGCCACCACGATCACTGGATCTTACACCTCTTGATTTTTTTACAAATTTGTTTTTAATTTTTTAACGGAAAAAAGTAGAAAATATTTTTATTAACACAATTTGTTTAGAAAAACAGCTCTTTTTAAATATGCCAAATTATAGGTATGCTTCAGGGGGGAAAATTTCGATGACGTCATTGCCTCAGTGTAAAAACATGAAAAAATATGCAAATTTGGCTTAAAATGGACCTTACTCAATCCCATTTAAGAACCTCTTTCAGATGTTTTCTATCATTTTTCTTCTTCTTTTAGTAGAGCTGAGAGATCATGTTTCACTCACCCCGTACATACGTAAGAGAAAGTTGTGTGTTGTCTTACACAAGATTTTTTTTGATTTGTTATTCCCGTTATAAATTAAAAACACTTAAATTATCTTTAAAGCGTCATGATCCAATCATTTAAGTGTTACGCTTGTTAATTTTCCACTGTTATTTACGACCTAAAGGTCCTCAATTATACTTTGATCACCAGTACTGTCAATAATTTTGTCGATATTGTGAAACTTTTCGCTAAAATATTATAGATATTTCTGGATTCTAATAACAATCATTATGGTACAAGGCACTACAGTCATCGACCTTGGTTGTGGCTACCCCCGATAACACGGCGAGTACCAAAATGATTAATTAAGATCCGTATAACATACAACATTTTATCTCTACTGTAAATTATAGCACTCAATACATTATGGTACCGAGTGCTATTATAGCCCATTATAACATTTAAGTAGGTGTCTATAAAGTTGTTATTTTGACACGCATTAAATTAATTTATGTTGTTAAAACGGTTTACCTTAATGTCACTCTAAAAGTCACGCCGTTTCCAGTCTAACCATTGATTTATCTTACGTAACAATTCTTTTAAACCTTAACGTTGCTACTACAAGTTCAAGAAAACTTGAAGAAAGCTATTGTATTCGTAGTTTTGAACTAAAAATTCCTGCTCCTTCGAATCTTTATATATCATACTTGTCACTTACATTTAAGTGCATTTTAATTGATTCTAACTTTAAAATTAGCGGTAACACGAACATAAAAATTCAAACTTGTGAAAATATCCACAAAAAGTTCATTTTTCCCCGGGATATTAAATCTCTCTGTAAGTAAAACCCCATACGTCACGCTTTTGTGACGTTCATTTCAATAAAAACAATTTTATAAAAAGGTGCACATAACAAACCTATTCTCAAAGTTTTCCTTAAATTTTCATTTAAAACTTTGCTATTAAGTAGATTAGTGTTTAGCGAACGTTCATCTTCCGTATATTAGTATAGATGTAGAGGATTGGAAATATTTATTTTTTAAACTTTTGTTGAAATTTTGTTATGTCGATTTTAATCTGTTAATGTGTAGTCAACATTATGAAAATGTTAATAAATTTTAAATTTTACACTAATTTCGTTCTTATAGCGATTGGTAATGTTACAAATAACTCTGTGCGAGGCAGTATTATAAGCTTTTCTATTAAATCCTAAATGGCTTGCAGTTTTGGAAACTTACAATGAATATGCATCCATTTATAGCCCATATCAACGTTTAAATTATAAAGTAAGTTAGAATCCATAAGTCCTAGCTATTCATCGTGAACTTATAATACGTTGGAGATAGTAGTTATCACAAAATGACATTAAGAAATTGAAAATGAAATGTATTTTTTTACAAAAATACGAGAAATAATTGTATAGAGCTGTGCGTATCAATTGGTATAGATATATCCAGTTAATTGTAATGCAATATAAAGTAGATTGGATGTAAGGTTTATCGTAAAACTGTCTGCTTCAAGACTTCCAACTATAATTTTTGTCCTTGTAAATATTATAATTCAATGCAAAATTGGGGTGCTTTAATGTTTTCCCGTAATATATGGCATTGTGGTTTTTAAGAGGTTTCATACAAAATATCGTTATTTTTATTTTGCAGGTATTACGAATTTCGATGTATTTAGAGCCAGTGTATACAACTTGTTTGGATTTAGCAATTTTCATAATTATTATTTAGGTAAAATCTCATACGCGCTTAATAAAATTAAGTTTAATTTAAATTGTGTGAACTGTTGTTCAGTAATAAAGCTACAAATGGATGTTGTACTTAACTACATACAGATAATTTAAACAACTCAAGGATCGAGTAGTATTCAATTCTAATTAATTTTGATTAAAATTAATTATTACAGATTTATTACAGCGTTTCAGATTTATATGCACTGCGCGGGTGTGGTGTATATTAATCCCTTTCTATTTATAAAGAATAATATGAAAACTAAGAAAACTGCAAAATATTCTACTTTTTTTGTAAACTGAAAACGACTGAAGTGCATTGCAATGATGTGATGCAGAAAATCGAAAACGCTTCAGAATTGCTAATTATAAGTTAGAAATTATTTATTATTTTATGAATATCAATGTATTTCTACCTTCGCCATACTAAGTTCTGATTGAAGAGAACCTTGGTTCTCTTCTCATTACATCTGCCTACAAACAAATAGGAAGTTAAATTTCTATTAGCAAGCATTTTACATTCTTAACAGCATGGGGTTTATTACCTACTTAAACTTTATAATTAGTTGTAGCTGACTGAAAGAGTTCTAATCTTGTTAGCAAATTCAAACTTTATTTTATTTAAGTTTCCCTAAGTCGATTAAACTATTTAATACTATTTCTGATAAACATGATTTTCAATAAGAGTAGTTTCTGATATCTTTTAAATACCGAGTAACCACTTCAAAAGCTTGAAATTTAAACTTCTCTAATTGAAATTATTATTATTTTTTATATATAATTATCTAAAACTGAAATACTCTCAACTTCCACCGTTCTAATAGATACTAATAACGTTACAAGACTTTCATCTTATGAAATTAATTTGTTTAACAGAATTACACTAAAGCCCTTAGGAAATAAAGTTAGATTATCTAATTTGTATATTTAAAAATAACAATTTAGGTGATTGCAATACGTGAGATAATCAATAATTTGTGGATTATTTGCCAAGTAGCACTGCTGTGCTGAACTTCGGACAGCATATGGAAAGAAATAATGGCGTGTTAATTTTTCTCTCGACGCAGCAAGGGGTAGTCGCGTGTCTGCAGTTTATTCGAAAATAAATTCCTTTTTGTGATGTGTAGTGAAGTACGAGCAGCAGATTTCGAGAATATTTCTGTGTGGCTAACATACAAATGTGTATAATATCGAAACATTTCATAAACCCAAAGAGATATATGGCGAAGTAGCTATGACAGAATTTGATACAACGTTCTCAAAATCAACAGCTCGGCACTTACTACACTTCTACACTTCACAACAATGATAACGTTTCTAAATAGACACAACACTATCCTGTCAATTGTTGTCTGCAATATTTCGCAGTAGCGCCATTATGTATTGTGGTTCGCGAAATTATTTACTGCAATACGTCTTTCTCTGCCATGAAATAATCCAGACCATTTTTTATTACTAAAAATAATTTATTAAAATTACTTCTATAAATACCATCACGCGGTTGCCGATCATTTAACGTATATAGCTGCGTGTTTATAACTTATAGTGTTGTCTAGGCAAACAAGTGATAAAGGTTTCACATATTTCATAAACCTAATTTGTTTGGAAACTATCTAGATTCTTGTGCAAAGCGAGTGAATTGAAAAATATTTAAAACCCATTACGAAGGTAATGTCTTTTAATGCTAACCATTTCTCTGTATATATTGCCATAACCTCGACCCAAATTTTCCATTATTCCATATATTATCCGAATGGGAATCTGCGCTTTTTAATAGTTCCTTGTTCAGGTCACGGCCCAATTATGCAGAAGACGAGCTGAAAGTTAGTACTTACGATAAATACGAAAAGATGGTATACTCACCTGACAGGAGCTTGAGTGTTGCATACCTCAAGGCTTTGTCGACAACTTGAGTTAGGTGGAACTAAATCTCTTAGTCTAATTTAAAAAAGTTCCGCCCTTAAATTAGAGGAAGGGTGAAATTTTCCAAGGTATTACTAACGCTTACTGTAATTAGAAACATTGTTATACCTTTACAAATTCTCTTAAGTGCGTAGCCAAATTCGATTCTGGTCGTAACAATACCATGAACTTAGTAATATATAAAAATATAAATATACCTGAAATAACTTTCGCGTTGCGGAGGCTAGGAAGTACATGGGTAGTTACTTGAATTGTGACCATAAATGTGACAAAAAATCTAAAATGTTTTATAAAGACCAAACTATATTAAATAGGAATCAAATAAGGGTTAAAGAGAATGAGCCGGCAGGTATTCCCAAAACGCAGATATCTCAAAACTCAAAAACCGCCACACTTTTGTGGGACGGTCCAGAATATTGGGTATGTCATGTACCTAAAACCCTGAAATTGTAATCTGGACACACTAAAGTAAAGGCAACTAGGCGAAGTTCAAATTTAAAATAATTGTTAATAGTTTAAATTAAATTATTTAGCTCAACAAATAATCATAAATAACTAAAAAACTTGGATTTTATTCACTACGCCAATTTGTGTTAAAAAAAATTATATTAATATTTGAAATAATTTTCATATAATAATTCATAATTTGAAAATGTAAATTGTTGACAACTACAGAAATTGCATCAATTCAAACTAACAAAAGATGAAGAAGTCGGAAGTTAATGGTTAAATAAAAGTTCTTCTTATTTAACCATTAACTTGTTTTAAGAACAAACTTGGTGTGTGTTCGTGCATGTATGTATTGTACGTATGTTTGTATTTGCATGTATGTGCATTATATGTATATTATAAAATGCTAGATTTGTTTGTAAATATGGTAGTTATGTAATGAACACTAATACCTTTTTAACGTATACATTTTCCATAATTGCTGAGTAGCGTACTGCTTTATCAACCAAATGTTGTTTTTTATAATATTCTAGTCATATATAAGGGTAGTTTACCTCTGTTACACAAATCTTTTATTAATTGCCAGATCGAAGTTCTATTTTTGTATGAAAATTTATTGATACGAGTAATTAATTGGGTATCAAGAATAGGAAATTAATATTGCACGTTAAAAATATCAAATATTGTGTTAAATTAACGATGTAATTAAAATAATAGTAAAAACTATTAATTATATTCCATTAAGGAAAAAATTCTTTAGAATAGAATGTAAATACAGTTAAAATGAATTAAAATTCAGAATAAACAAAAACGATAAGAGTTCGTTGTTTTCTAACATGTGGTAAATGAAAGAAATAAATTACAAAAATATTTACATTGGACTAAGAGTGGCCATCTAGTGGTAAAGAAGCAATGGAACATGGATATTAATTAGGAATCTAGAAATAAGTATAAATATAGTAGATTTAAATAACAATAGAAACTAGGTGGAAACATATAGCAAGAAAATATGTTGTAATATTTAAGATAGCATAAAGTTACGGAAATCTGCAAGATGGATAAATAATTGAAACATTACATTTATAAAGAAATGGCAGTGCATATCACAAAATACAAAATACAAAGACAGATAATATTGAAAATAATCAAATTTCACAGTAAAAGTGATAGTGAACACCTAGATAATCCACAAAAAAATACACAACAAACAGAGTTTCATCGACTTTCACAACTTACTTAGTTAAGAAATCTTTACAATTAATTATTCCCAATTCCCTCCAGACGTGTATGGTCGTTAAAATTCAGGACGTATTTAAAATTTATGCGACCGTAAAAGCATACAGAGTCCCCTTTAGCGCTAATAATTTTTCATCAGCTACAATGTAGACTCCCCCTGTGTGAGCATCAAAAGTGACAAAAGTCTAATGGGGCATATTTTATGAGCTCGACTTAACGATTGGAAGCCTTCTTAACCATTGTAGACTTAAAAAGGATGTATTTCATTGTTAGTAAATAATCAAACCCTGTGAAACACTTTGGGTAGACATCTCGGACGTATTTCATTTGCTCTTCACAATGTCTATCTTAAAATCAATTATCATTTCCGAACCTCCTCAATAATATATCGATTTACCTTATAACTGATCTCATATTAGCACTCCATGTGAATTAGTACAAAATACAAGTATTGCTACCATTTCACATATCATAGAATGGGTTACTGAATGAAATGTATGTCAAACTAGTAATTTTAGTTAGAATATAATAGCATGTACTTTTAATTAAATATTGCATAGATTTTTAAATAATGAATTCGAATATTAAATACTTGTATAAAAATAAATGTACTTTCTTAAGTCACGATATAGAACTCGTTAATTAAAGAATAACGAACTAAGGTATACAGGTGGAATCACAAGTTATATCTAGTATAGAATATAAAAGATATACAATTAGAGGCGCAATTCTACTACGTAAGTTAAGATACAAGCGAATTCTAAAATAAAAGAAATAAAGGTTGTCTTCATAGCCTGAGGTAGAACATTATCGGTTAAATCAGAATCCGCTACATATCCTCTTCTGAACAAAGCTGTTTGGTCGGTCGAGCCAAATATATTGGATCGATGCAACGAACTTGTATCTCGACCTCAAAATAGGTGAACAACAAAAGAAGGAGTCGTGACAACAATCGCAATGCATAATGTTTTATAATCGTATGCATGTTTTAATACAACGTGCATACAAAATTTTGTCCGATTTAAATAATTTCGACCATCACCGTTAGGGATCAGCATCTTAAAAACCATTTGTTTTTAGCTTATATTTATTGAGAATCTTTTCTTGTTCTACCCAGTATTGTAATCTCGTAAATTTTAACATTCTGATGTGAAGGGATAATTTATCCTTATTAAGGTCATATAAATATTTAGGACATAACATTATATCATTCTTAGGTCTAGTTATATAAAGCATAGTTAACTGTAACAATGTCGGTAAGCAGTTGAATTCGTTGTTAAGCTTTTTGATTGGGTAGACCAATCAAGGACCCTTAATAACGAATTTAAATATTTACCGACACTATATATATATAACTAGACCTTAATCGCATTGAATAAGATTTCATGCTAAATATAAAAGCAACTATAAATTCATTGAATAAAATGCAATCATCTCCTCTAAAGAACTGAAGTGTCACAAATCGAATTTAAAATCGTTCTTTATGAAAACGCGAAAACACATATTTCTTCAAAAAAGTTAAATCATATTTGGGAACGTATTTACCAGTCCTACTTTTGTTAAGGGTAACTGTCACCCTCAAAATAAGATATTGTTCACAAAATCATAATCTAATTATAAATAATTAATTTTCTGAACATGGAAAGGCTTATGTAATTTAAAATAATTACAGAAACGTTTCCAAAATAATGAAATGCTTTCAAAATCATAGTTTAATTTTAAATAGATAACTTTATAAACATCGAAGGGTTCACGAAATATAAAATTTAATATAGGAATCTTTCAAAAATGTTACAAATACGCAGCTAGAAAGTCAACGGTAGAAATCGTAAATGTAAATAAGAGTACAACTGCTCGAGTAGCAATAAAAACATTAAACAAGAGCCATAGCCATTTAGATGAAATATGAAGACAGTTTCCAAAGAAACTGCAATGACCACAGGGAAAGGATCACATACACCGACAACGTGAAAGTTTAAACCAACGGCTTAGGCAAGACCCAATTAGTTAAAACTGAAAAGATGCTTACAAACGATCAGCGAGCAAGAAAATTCTAGGGAAGACCCAACGTTAACATAAGCTTGACATAGAACAATTTTCGCTTGTTTTATGCCAAGAGTTGCGTGAGATAGTAGTATAACAAAGCGGTTTCTGGTACGCATACTATCGTATGCAAAAAAAATGCTCCGCCATTTTGGTGGTGGGAGGTAATTAGCAGTTTATAAATGAGTAAAGTGGGAGGAGTTGTGAGTCGTTTATTTAGAAAGTGGGTGGTGGCATCAAGAGAATGGGCGTGGCTGTATCGGTCGGCCATTTTGTTTGTAGGGAGGTGGTTTGAAGCGGCTGGTGACTTGTTTGTAATTAAATTGTGTGATGGAGTTATATCGGACTGGAATAGAAAGAGAGGTGCGTCCAACTGCAATGACCTCCTGCTCATCTAAACTTGTCAGAATTCAAACGAAATTTTCTTTTAAAGTTGAGATAACCTCATATGTTATAGAGAGAGAGAAATATGCTACAGATTCATCGAACTGCAATAACCTGGAAGTTTATACCTTAATACTAATATTTAAGAAATTAGAAGTGTATTGTACGCATTGCAAGAACTAAATTTAATCTTAATATAATGATGGATTACTATTACTGTTGTACAAAGAGAAAATGCTTCCGTCAGCCAAGAATTCAATACGATGTTTGGCATGTAAAGTTTGTGAGTCGTTTTGTTATTGTCGTTGTAAATGCGTGACATGGCAGGCTATATTAGCTGAAAAAAGAAGTAAACAAAAGGAACAGAGAAAGTAAGGTATGGAGGGCTTCTTCAGAGGATAAATAAGTTAAGGTTTTTTGATTTATGTTAGTATGCAACACCGCAACAGATTAACCTTGCCGAAGCAGCATTTGGATTATGGGGGAAATATGCAAATGTGCAATTTACACAGTCTTATAGCAATCCAATGATTTTAATTTCAATGAAAGATTTTTATCATACGATGCAATTTGATAACACGCAATGCCCGTTTGTGCTTAAAGATGATACATTAGCTCATGCATTTTTTCCTAAAGTATTGAATAACCGCGCTGAAATCCATATGAACGGTAAGTTACGATGGTAATTTGGAAATGATGCGTTACTGAGAGGTTTGCGTAATTTTTATAGAGTATTAGTGCATGAAATAGGTCACGCAATGGAAATTAGATATGCTTCAGATGCAAACACGATTATGTATGCTTACTATTTGAATCTATATGAAGATAATTGGAAATTATCTACGTTAGATTTAAGTTTGGATAATATATTAGCTGTTCAAAGCATCTAAGGTAAAATAACAACTACAACTACAACTAAAAAGCCTTCAATAACCACAACAATAAAAGTAACTACTAAAAGTACTTTAATTAGCAGAACAACAACTAAAGCTACACCTGTTATTACAGAACCAACACCTTTACCTGATTTATGTACTTTAAATAATCAAATTGATACATTCTTAATCTAATAATTTAAAAGGTCTTCGCCCAAATTTATATTTTTTATTTAAATTGACAATTGCTTCGGCAATTTTAACTTCTCTTAAAAAAGTAATACCATCATCAGAATGTACAAAATTAAAATTATTTCATGTTACACATATAACATTATAAATATAAAATGAATAATAACGATGTAAA
>JAHWXV010367700.1:0-24162 GCA_024586415.1 Phrixothrix hirtus | reverse complement strand
ATGATTTGAATGTGTGTGAGCTTACTGATAATTTATTTGACATTCAATAAGCCTCCTTTAGTTAATATTGCATTTTTGTATTACTTGATTTTTATAGTAATTTTGAAATTTTAGCGGGTATTTAATTAACTGGTGAAATTGGCCATAGCAATATATATATATATATATATTTAAAGTTTAGAAAGTAATTTATTATTGGTATATTTTAAACTTTTACTACCATAAATAATTGATAGAATTTGTTTCTATTAAAAAATATGAAAAGGAAAATGTATTATATATTTTTTTAAATATTTGGCTTACGTTTCGGGGATCAGTTTTCCCCTTCGTCAGAACCTTACAATATATCTTAGTATTTTATATTGTAAGGCTCTGACGAAGGGGAAAACTGATCCCCGAAACGTAAGCCAAATATTTAAAAAAATATACTACATTTTCCTGTTCATATTTTTTAATAGAAACAAATTCTACCAATTATTAATGGTAGTAAAAGTTTAAAATATATATATATTTGTGTATGTGAGAAATAGTTTTTAAATAGACCGAATCCAATATATAAAATAATGATTTTATTTTATTTAAATTTGCTCCATGTTAGGGTAACAAATATATGTGGAAAATCATTGTAAATTCGAATCCTTATTCCATGATTTAATCAATATATAGGTTCAAAACATTATGCGGTTATATGTGTTACGATATTTCCAATAATATCTGGTTTAGTATTTAATACGCAACCGAACTTATATGTCCGAAAATTCAAACCACTGCATTGTTTCGCTCAAACATTTACTTGCGGCAACCAACTTTACTTTTAAATGGATTATACCGAACGTACACACCTGTTTAATCCCGTTTATCTTGGTTGATCATCTCAAGCGTAATATTTATTAATTGGCTTAAATGATTCAATGTAAACATTAAACGGATTTTCACTTGTCTGAAATAAAATTAAAAGAAAACTGTTGATTCGTTATAAACTTCAAACATTTCAATTATGGAAAAATCATTCAATTCGGTAAAGGTTTACGATAGTTACGTAACTTGCGATATTAGTTTTAACTATCCAGTTTAGGTTTTTAGTTTTAATCAGTCAAATTGCCCTAGGCATAGAAGTTTTGAATTAGATTGTAAAATTAAAAACAGAACCCACTGTGTGTTTTAATATTAAATATTTACCTTTAAGCAAGAAACATAAAATAACATCAAAATAAACTTTAAAATAGCTATATTATTAAAAAATGTTTGACCAACTTTGTGTATAAGTATTTAGTACACTAAATGCTTTCGGATCTTGTTATGTCATACGATGGATCCCGAACACCGCTTCTTCCACGATTGTCGATCCACAAAGGTTAACGGGACATTACACTTGTTTTTATAAAATGATTTGTTAAATTTTCATTATTTAACAGTTGTTTACACCACTAGAGCGCTATTTTGCTTGTCAAAAAGTTGTTAATATTAGAATTAATTAATAAAGACTGTCAAAGATTTTTAACGATTTTCAATAATGATCGCCCAACAAGATGTCGGATATTCCTTCATGTATTAAAATTTTAATTGTAATTATTTATTATATAGGTTTTTACCTAGATTGTTTCATTTTACACTTTTGACCATCTTTCCTTGTAAATTCCATGGTAAGTCTGCACATTTAAATGAGTGCCTTATTTGTATTTTAATTTCTTAATTTTAACAATTTTCATTGTTTTAGTGCAATACAGTCAAATTTAATTCACTTAATTAAGAAACTTTCGAATATTTAAACTGAGCAGCAAGCTGATTTTTCAACAGTTGTATGATGCAATTTAGTGAAATTAGGTTATCTATCCAGGGATACTTGGGGTTATTAGAAATGAAAAAGACGTATGGAGATTTTGATACGCCCTCTCTCTATATTAAAATAAATTTGAAGTGTCAATAAAAATTACAGGTCTAATTGATACGGTACCGAAAATTATGAATATACTTTACTTAAAGTAAATAGTTAAAGAACAGATGCTAAATTCGACCACCCTGTAAGATGTTATTGTTCTGACTTTCAGGAACTTGTTATTATAAAAATTCTAAATTTAGCTTGAAGTAAATGATTTATAACCTTCCTTTTGTTAGCAAAACACCAGACCGGTATTATATTTATTGTACGCACACTGTATCATTATAAGTTTAGGTGTTGAAATACAAAAAATCATAATTGAGCACAAAACACATATAATTAACTTTTCACTTTGACGCATTAATACAACAAGTCTGTTAATAATCAACGATGGTTACGAAATGCCTTAAATCCTACAAACAATACAAACATCAGTCAACGTAGCCGAGGTTCACATTTGTTAATTGAAAAAAAATCAAAATGCCCCAGTAGGCCAAAAAGAATGGTTTAAAATTATTTAGGTAAGTAAATCTTGCTTTCGTTAGCGATATGGTACACAAGTACATCATATAAACAGCATATAAACACAAATCAAAAATTGCTAGTTTAAATTTCTATCATTTGATAGTAAGAGTTGGTAATTCATTTATTTCACATAATAAAGCATATCAGGAAATCAAGGTCCCTTCACTACTTTACGTTAATCAAAAACTAGATTTGTTGCACGCCGGTAACAAATTATTTATACATACGGGTAGATAGCGTAACCCCTTTTTAGGTATGAAATAGCATATGTATCACTTACAGTCGAGGTGGTTGTTATTTGTCTTTTACAAGTGGAAGCCGTCCCTTATTGTTCAACTTGACTGATAACCCTGTGGGTAGATATCAAAGGAAAATATTACTGCCTAATTCCCGTTGAATTGTTTATCCCAATTAATTTGGAAATCTAACATCCTCACCTTGGCTCGGTACATCGATACATCAGAATTTCGACAATGACAGTGTTGATAAGCTAAAATAAAGATAAAAGTACTTCCGAAACAATTACTGCGGTTCACAACCTAAGTCACTGGTATCTGATTAACTACCGATGCTTGATTTTCTCACGGGATCCACGAGTTTCTCTTCCCATGATGTCATATTCGGTGTCGGTTCCCTTTTAATGTTGCATTCATTTCATAGTGACTTAATTAATTACTTTACAAAAGATTTCAAAGCTACGATGTACATTAATGATTTGTATGTTTATTTCTATTCTTTACGAACTAGATTATGGGCATTCAGTTAACTTTGATACGTGTATTTATACGTTTTAACAGCCTTTTAAAATAACTGACGTTGATTTCATTACTTTGTAATCCTGAATAATTTTACTGATTAAATTTTATGATTGTTTCCAATGCTATATTTAATAAAATTTATAGGACAATTATATAAAACACTACACGGGGTGTATTCAATTAGATTCCTATTTTAACTTATTTTTGATTTATAAAACTAACTTTTTAGATAACTTTAATTAATTCTTGCCCTACTAAAATTATTTGAACTACTATATGGTAGTGCATATTTATTACTGAATATTTTATTAGTTACTTTTAAAATATAGCAAGATCTTGAATGTTAAAAATTTAAACTGATTGGAAAATGGTACCAAAATGTTCCTCAAAGTTACATTATTACTAAAACTATGTTCTTTTAGATGGAGAATTAGTTTATTGGACGTTCAATACAGATTTAGCTTGTACACTTAACTACTAATTTACTTGATATTGGTACTTAACCTTTGAATTTGATTAATTTTTCAAATTTTAACCTATAATTATAGCATAGACCTATTAACATTGATTCCAAGATTTGCTTATATTAACATCCCCCATTCGTTTGTTTATAATGAATTTTGGTTTGAAACTCGTGAACTCGTAAATTGTCATTGTGGCTACGTAATTCTATTATATTTCTACACATGGATTCTATCCATTGTTATTATTACTTAATACCCCTATTTCCTCTATTTACATCCCAAATTATTGAAATTTAAACTTTAAAATTGCTGTTTACCTTCGTTTGTGGTCTTATTTGCCACAATATATAAATATATTATAAATATAACTACTTACTTATTGTAAAATAATATTATTTTTAATTACACATTGTTTTATAAACAAATTTCAATTATCGGCAATATATGCTTCTTGTGACAGCTCAACAATAATTTAAAGAAAGGCATAAAAAATTAAAATTCATTAAAATATCAAATAATTCGGACTATTCAATACGACAAAAAATTATTTCAAATGTGAACTTATATCTTAAGTTAATCCTAACGAAATAAGTATAGCAAACAATATTCAATAAATTTTGCTGTATTCTATTTTAATCAAAGATAACCAAAGCAACTGTACACTAAGGTTAAGACATTTGAATTCTTTTAGCGTAAATATTGAGAGTAATTTTGGCAGCAATGCTACGAGTATATCAGTAGTATAATCGCGACTGCCCCAACATTTAATACCTTGCATATCACTAAATTGCACATTTAAATGTTTGGAGCATATAAATTTTATCAGAACTATTATACAGGGTGTTTGGAGTTGCACGAACTATTTGAAAAATGTATTCTCTACCATTAAATAACTTAAAAGTTCATAAAAATTATGTCTTAAATTAATTTATTATTGAGATATTGATGACTAAAGATATTGTAACAAAACCATAAACAATAAAAACTCAATGGAACATTTTGGAACAATCCATAGGGATCCTTATGTTAAGATAAATGATGTAATCACAAATGACTCATTACTGTACCCGATACCTGTCAATTAAATTTAAGGTCAGCTAGAGTCATGGAATTGCAATTTATTACATCAATATCGTGACGAATTTTATTCTTTACTAATCTAGCATTCTTCTTTACTGTTCTGGAATTTATCATTACTATAAAAATATCGATACCCAATTTTTAGCTCATTAGAGGTGGAGGGATAGGAATCTATCTTCGGTCGCATTTCAATTACTCCATTTTATATCAAAATTCATGCTTTGAAAGCGGTTTTGAACAATTGTGGATTAAATTAACGTTTAAACATTTAGTTATGGTGCTGGTATCTGTTATAAACAACCCAGTGCTTGTAATCAGCAAATGTTAAGTGAAGTTGGCGAATTATTAGATGAATTATATCCAAAAGTAGATTATCTTATTATAATGGGTGATTTTAATCTAGATTTGCTTACAAACAATTTCTATTGTAGAAAATTCCTTATTATCCTAGAAAATTATTATCTAACTCAGTTGACAGATGTCCCTACAAAAATAACTAACAATAGTGCTACACTTATTGGCTATTTATGTACTAGAAATACCTTAATCCCTAACATTGCTGAAAGTAAAACCATTGATCTATGTAATATCACTGATCATGTTATCTTATGCTGTTGTACGTAACATCCTAGATCCTCCGATTAATACTGTAACATATCACACAATTATAAAAATATGGACATTGATGCCTTCTGTGCTGACGCTAGTACTTTAAAGTGGAATATGCTTCTTTCGGAAGGTGATATTAGTGTGAAACTTGATTTGTTAAATCAAAACATTTTTTATCTATTCAAAATTCATGCTCCTTTAGTTTGATATAAAACTTACAAACCTGAAGATAAATCACTACCATACATAACATATAATATAAAGAAAATGATCAATTTGAAAAACAAAGCGTAAAAAGTATTGTAGAGTTAAAACAGAAAGAAATAGAAACTGCTATGTACAATTACGTAATTCCGTAAATCAAGCCATTAAAAGAGAAAATAATGCATACACAAATTCACTGCTTACAAGTTGCGAAACAAATTCTGGTGAGTTATGGAAAAACTTTAGAAACCCCACACAAAATAACCTAATGCAGTTAGATTTGGAGATCGTGGTGCTCAATGAACAGGTCGTGTTTGAATGGTTAGTAACAATATGAGAAAAGTGAGCTGGGACACCGTCATGTGTAAACCAATTCTTCTTTCTAATTGCAATCAGAATATTTTCTAGAAACACACGAAGATAAATTTGCAAAAAATGCAAGTAAAATATTGCCGTACGACAATGTATCAGGGTTAATTAGGATTGCATGAAATTACCACCCTAACATCATACTAGAAGTATATGGGTACATTAGAATTTAAAATACAAGGTGGAGATGAAATTGTTTTATATAGCTAAAAAAAACAAAATTTTGTTAACTATACAGGGTGTCCTGTATATAAGAGCATTTCCTTCATAGCTAATACATCTTGGCATGCAACAAAACTCTATTCGTCACAATTGCAAAATGTTTTAAATATTTGCAATAAAATTTTCAGCCCGGTCCTGTTTGTGATTTGGTCTGAGTATTGAACGAGAAAATAACTGGCCGATTCTATATATAACATGCATTTGTTGCGGGATTTACTGCTACGAATAAGTACACATAAGTCATCAATATTTGCAGGCATGTCAATAAGTTCAAAGTTTGGGAAATATCTCGTATGGTACGAGTGGTTAGATATAATTTTAACGCACGGAAAAGCAGGTGTGAATATTTCAGATAGTCGACATCTAAAATTGTGATAACGAATTATATAATACTACCTCTCCACATTTATCTAGTTTTAATTAAAATAAATGTTATAGTTATTGCAATTGTAATTCTTTTAATTGATAAACCTTAATTTAAGTTTTCAGCAGTGCAAAGCTATAAATTAATGGGCTGTCATAAACAGAAAATCGCGAAACTAAAACTCAAGCAAATTCCATATAACAAAATAATTTATGACATAATAACCCTTTTTAACACAAAAATTTAATCAAAAAAAGCGAATTACTTACCATATACAGGCCAACCAATGAGCTATCAGTGCAAAAGTTGCCATCAACAGAAGCAGAACTGCAGCTCCATATTCAGAATATCGGTCAATTTTTCGTGCCACCCGTACTAAACGTAAAAGTCGCGCTGTTTTCAGCAGGCCAATTAACGTCGTCGTCTGAAACAAAACGGTAGCAGTTAATTTTTTTATAATAACAGCGTATTAGCAGATGCCAAATAGCTTTCACTTAAAATTGCATTACAATGCTAACCATTTCCAACTAAATTTGTATGAAATGCCTGTAGCCATAAATTCGGTATAGAAAAATTGAAAAATATTTTCATACTGAAATGCTACCAACTTTGTAAAAATTTAAGCAATAGCATAAATAATTTTATAAATTTCAGGCTTGTTTAATACCATTTTCCAAAACACAATACGTAAACTTTATGCAGGTATTAGCTTTTCTAGCAATTGGCACCAACTTTTGCAAACAAAAAGTATTTACTAGTATTGTTATGTTATGAGTTTGAAAATTATACAAAAGCCTACATCGCTGGAAATAAACTGTTCACGACAAAGTCTAGGTTTTCCGTAATTTTGTATTGAAACAACAGAATAATGATTGAAAAAATAATTTTTATTGCATTTCATAGTTCAATTTTATTTAATATTTATATTAATGATATTCTAAAGCTTAAGTTAAAGGGGAAGATTATTAGTTTTCCTGAGGATACTGCCATATTTCACACTACCGATTTTTCGATTAATCCACAAGAATTCATAGAAATAAATTTAACACATCTAATTAATGGTTTTAGTCAAAGATAGTTTGCAATAAATTAAAAAATATTCTTTATACCATTTGCTTGCAACAAAAATACCCTATCATTTTTCCAAAATTTAACTTTTTACAAAAATCGTCAAATTATTAAAATTTCAGTTTCTGATAATATTAAATATTTAGGAATAGGAAAACGTTGTCATTTACTTTAGAGTACATAAATTATAAAAGTGATAAAAAAACTTGCGTCCATTACTATAGATTTAAGTAAATTTTTTTATTGAAATGAGTTAAAAATATCATGGTTTGATTGAATCTCCATTAATATACAGGGTGATTTTAAAACCCACCGACAAATACACGTGAAAAAGTTTAAAATCAAGAGAAAAACAGTATTTTTAAAGAATTCCCTAAAAATCGTTTTTAAAATTAAGCTACCGAATTGTTTGAGAGCCACTGTAACAATCGAAAACTGAACGTGTCGGTTCAAGTGAATAAACGATAAACCCATGTGCTTATTGGTTATTATTTATTGCAGTTGTTACGTTATTCAAAAACAAACTGTAAATAAATCGGGGATATTATTTTCATTTATAAACGTATGCAAAGTTAAATTATCAGAATTTTTGTGTTTCAGCACATACTTTTGAACAATAGTGTAAATATTTTTCGTTAACGAAGTGTAATAATTTTTAATTTTATATATTTTATAATGTAATTCCACTTACGTTTAAGTTCAACATCATATTTGTGTAATAATTGATAGATTAACTAATATTTAAATAATAGGTAATGCTGTACTTTACAGAGAAACTTTGCGTTAAGCGCCCGGTCCTACATTATAATACAACGAATACGCGAGTTTTGCAAAGCTTTTGTAGATTGTTTTAAATGGTAAGTGCTTAAGTGTTCATTGTATTGAGTTTATCTGAAAGTGTAGTTGGAGGAATGTTAACGAAAATATTCTTTGATTCTAAAGTTTAATAGACGAATCGTTTTGTATTTATAAGACCTACTATTCGGTGTAATTTAAAATCGTATATATAATATTAAAAGAATTCTTTATAGCAATGGAAAATCCTTTAGAATTTTTTACGAATTCTAAAAATTAAGATGGTGCAAAAAGTTAAGTTACCAAAACAAAGTTAAAAACAATAATAATTTTATACAACATTTAGGAATATTGTAGAAAGTTTTTTAGAGCTGAAATAAATCATGTAATTGCGAATGACTTAAGGTCAGAAATAAATCATTTCATTGCAATGCCTTACATCAGCATTTTAATTAATTTTATTTTTTACTATTCCTTAATATTATGAACTTTCTCCTTTCTGTATAAATAGCAGTTTTGGTTTTTCATCAGAATTTAATCTTGTTAAGTAACTATTATACATAAATAGAAATATAAACGTTTATTGTTAGTATACTGCGAAATAAATATTTATATAAATCAATGTAAATAAATAATCCTAATATTAGTGAATACAAATGCAGATTTTTAAACAATTAACTAGTTTAGTTACAGTACTTACATTTTGATATAGTCTAGTATAATTGAATGCGTTTAAATAAATATTAAATATTCAATTTTTGTCTCCGTAAAATACGAATGCATAAAATTGTAGGTCATTGTGTACTGAGATAGGTTAGTTTTAGGTAAATAAACAAATGAAGCTGCAGTAATTTGATATTATTGAACACATTATTTACTCTGCGATACATAGTAGAAATTGGATTATATCTAGGCATAATTTATTTGTATATACACCTTCTGGCAGTTCTCAAAAGTCAACATTTTCAATTTCTTCCGAAAAAGTGTTTTATGTGATTTCCTTGTTAACGGACGTGGTTAAGCCTTTACTGTACCGTGTTAACGTTTATTGGAGGAATTTAAAACCATTTTGGTTCGGGGTACTGCTAGAAAAACATATCCAAAATATATATTAGTTATGAAAAGAGCTTTTAAAAATCATGATGCATAAAAATATAAGATATCCAAATGAACCTCTACATATAAAATCATGTTTATTTGATATTTACCAACTATATTTTCTTAAATTTGTAACACGCCAATATAAAAATTAAAAAAATAGTGTGGGTCAATTATAAATACTCATACGAGATAAGGAAGGTAAAGTGTTAAAAACGTATAATTGTAAGAAAAATATTGGGCCAAAATCTGTTACATATAAATAGCAATTTTGTCGGTTTATATTAAATTGCGATTTGGAAGATGGTAGTTCTTTATCACGAATTTTATGAATACGTGAGAAGGTTGACATAAATTGACAGAAAACAATCCCCGAATTGAAAGAAAAACAAGGTTCCAAAGAAAATTTAGTGTAATAGTTTGGGCTGGGATCATTAAGTCATTTTAATAGTCAGGACATTTTATCATATCAACTACTTGGAGCTGCGTAGGAAGAGTTTTTTAAATGTAACTATTTTATATAATTTTATGATAGACCTTTAGTCGAGAGACGCGGAATAGTTTTCTGGCATGATAGTTGTCTCGGTCATTATCGACGTACTATATGTGATCTATTCAATCAACAGTTCCCTGCTAGGAGACCAAATTTAAGCCTTTAGATTTGTACGTTTGAAGTCACATGAAAGAAATTGTTTAAGCAGTGACAATAAATAATGGAGAACAATTGCTTCGCAGGATGGACATGGATACAGGAATTATAAAACAAAACCTATCCACCAGAATTACGAAGGTGGGCGTGTGCTTACGTATGAAATATGATTATCCATTCCGAACATGGGTTATAAATAAATTAAATATTTATTGAATTAATTTTTGTTTAATTATTATTTTTACTTAATAAAAGTGAAGATAAAAATCTACACATTACCATATAATCACTATATTTTATAGAATTTGAAAGTATTTATACGACTGCTATATACCACTCCAAAATTGTTTTGTTTTACTAACATCTCACAATAAAGTCAGCTGAAGGTGTAAATATTTTTTAGGCAGTTAAACATTTTTTAAGTTTAAATTTTGGGATTAATTTCAGGTCAAGGGTGTTTTAAGCTACCAGCTCATGATCTGAACAAAAAAAAATCCTAAAAAATATTTTGTGCATGGAGGTGAATTTCTAAAAGGCAGTAAATTAAAATATCCCGAAAACATCTTTATAGGAATATGTCCAATTACCAGCAACGCTGTATAGATCTTCATTGGATGTACATGTTCATGTATTGGCATTATCAGCCTAAATACACATATGAATTGGAAAAGTAGTCAAAAATAAATGTACAAACTGTATGTTGAGTTGAAAATTAGGAGTTTTAAGGAGTTTTCCTAAATTCAGAATTGACTTCAACTTAAAACGGCTGTAGGCATAAGCGCGTCCTAACATAGTCACGCAGTCCCTTTTCCATCAAAATAAGTTCTCACTTGTTCACTTCTAAGAACTCCAAAGAGTCTTGGTATTTTATAGCTGAATGAAAATTGTTAAAGTATATCATTTTATGACATCCATATTTTAGCTGAAATTTTTATTATAATTCAATAATCAGATTAATTTATTCCATAATAATTTCAGCAATTTTGGACAAAAATTTTTGTATTAATAATTATTCTACTATAATATATGCCCGGTGACATAGAAATTGCAACACCAAGAAGGGGTTGGAATTTCTATATTAAATTTGGCAGAAATATTCACCTATATTATAGTAATAAATGATCAAAATCGGGGAGGAAAATCTTTATTAGTTCAACAAAATTTTATAATTATAGTTGTTAATAATATGTGGTGCGGCATCTCTGATTTTCACATTCACTTACACGTTGAGTATTGATTGAATAAGGTGGTTTATCACATCTTGGGGTATTTCCTCCCACGCAAGTTGCACTTCATGCCTTAAGGCCTTCAAAGTTGAAGGAGGACACTGAAAATTTCGCAACGTTCTACCCATTATGTCCCATACATGATCAATGGGAGAAAGATCTGGAGGTCCTGGAGGCCAGGGCAAAAGATGAATTTAGGCCTGCTCAAAGAAGTTCTAGGAAAACTTTGCTATACGTAGACGTGCATTATCTTGCTGGAATAATGGATCCTCGAGCTTTTGTAAGTATGGTAGAAGATCTGTTCCAACCACCTCTGCAATATATCGTTATGATGTCATATTGCCTCAAATGAACACCAAGAGAGACCTGCCTCTCAACTGTAAATCGAAGATTCTGTCGTTCACCATGTCTTCTTCTGACTTTCATACGACCGTAGTACATTCCTAAACAAAATCTAGATTCTTCACTAAAGACAACACGACGCCCTTCCAGATTCCAATGAGATCGTTCATTGTACCATTGTAACCGTTGCTGACAATGTTTTGCAGTCAAAGGAAGCACAAGTTGCGGGCGATATGATGTTAACTCAAAACTTGGGATTCAGCGATAAACTGTTCTAGGGGTTACAAGGCGACCTTCTTCACCAAACTATTGGTCACTAACTACTCGAGTAGAGGAAAATCGTTCTCTAAATGCCAGTTGTCTTAAGCGACGATCTTGATGGTTATTTGTTCTTATTGTAGCCCCAGTTCCTCTGTTACGATGTTCCTGGCCATCTTCAAACCATGTACGATATACTTTCATTACAGTAGACCGATTTCGATTTATACGGTTAGCAATTTCACTAAATGAAGTACAAGATTCGCACAAACCTCTGTCATATTCGCTTAATTGATTGTAATATCCTCGTTACCGTACTTTACGTATGATCAAACAAACAAAACATATTAACAAAAGAACAACAACCAAAATAATGTTAATCAAAAATTAAAAAGAACAACAAATCGTACGAAAAACAGACCGAAAGAGTTAGCAAAAAATTATAACAACTGTCAAATGTGACGTTATCACATTACAACTTGATCTCAAAGGTTAATCAATTATTACTTAATGTCAGCCCAACAGATATACCAACCTTGTTTAAAAATTCCTTACTCCTTCTTGGTGTTGCAATTTCTATGTCACTGAGTATATATATATATATATATATATATTTCAGGTTAACTTTTGTTTTTAAATTTATCTATCTGAGATAATTATTTTATAAATGTATTTTAATACATATTAAAAAATATCTGATGCCTTGAATTGACATTATATACATATTCGAGATTTTCTGCTATCAAGTCTGTAGGCGTCGGTAGCTTAGTTGGTTAAAGCGTCTGTCATGTAAGCACAAGATTCTGAGTTAAAGCCTCAGCCGATGCAGAAAATTTTTAATATGTATTAAAATACTCGTCAAAAATTATATATATATATATATATATATTATAATTAATTATAGCAAAAGCTGGCTTTTAGTTTGAATGATTGTTAATACGAGTATATAGCAATTAAATAAGTTAAGACTAAACGCTTTTGTAACAAAATTTCTTGAATATTTCTCTTATAACTTAGTTGGAATTAAGTTAAACTTTAGTTTACATTCAAAGTTTCACAACTAGAATTTGTTGGGATTAATGGAAAGAAAAGCATTATCGTGTCATTAATATGCATAAACTTTTGCTAACATTAAGATATATAAGCCATAATGAAATTTTGTTTTTCATTACTTAGTGAAAATTCAAGGTATTTAATAAGAAGTAAAATATATTCAAAGAAAAACAGAAAAGGGAACTAGATATCAGAATAAACTAAAATAGAATAATGTTCATGAATTTATTCAGAAATAGAATTTTCTGTTAAAACAAAGACTTATGGTGAGTGGTAGAGGTCCATAAAATTTGTCTTATGTATTTAAAATCACAAGATACCTTTACCTTAAGAGGATTTAATTATTTTCGAAAATATTGCACTCCCAATACAAGAACAACCTGTGGAGGGATTATATGCGTAAAAGACAATATTTTATCTAAACTAATCAACCTAACAATGCTACTACAGACAGTTGCCATCCAAGACGAATTTTTAATGAAGCTGACTATATGTAACTTTTATTTACCAGACTTTACATGGAATGAAAATGACTTGGGGAATCTTATAAGACAACTTCCGCCTCCGCATCTCTGGTATAATATTTAAATGCCCATAATCCACTTTTCGGATTGAAATGGCTAAACATTAGGAGGCAAATTGTAAAGAGCGTTATGGAAGAAAGCGATCGTGTAGTACGCAACATCGGAGAAGGCGCTTATCTTAATTCAAGAACCAACGAATTTTCCGTCTTAGATCTTTCAATTTGTTTACCTGGTATAACATCGAGTTTCTTATGGTCTTGCCTTAGTGAATAGTGTTGGCCAAACCACCATTAACTCGGACCAGAGTTTCCGGAAAATATATAAGCGATGATCTTCTCAAGAGATAGATTTACAGAAAGGCTGAGGCATTTAAAATCTTTGCAGATATAGAACAATATGTAGAGCCATTAACAGGTATAGTGCTTCAAGCTTGTGAGCAGAGTATACCTAAAACCAAAACTGTCTATCAGAAATTATATGCTGGAAAGAAAACGCTAAAGAGGCAGTGCAGAATAAAATTTAATTAACTTCAAACGTAACCGTGCGAAGCACAAGTCATGTTGTAACGAAACAAACGCTCCTAGGAGCATTTGAAATTCACTGGAAGATGGTTTCCAATAAAATATATGTTCACTGCTTTTGTTTAAAATTAATTTATTAATTTATTCGAGAATTTATTATTTGTTAAGTTGATTTAATTTACAACTAACTTTCTAAATTTCAATTCTCTTCCGTCGTTAGGAATAAGACAGGGAAAAACATAGATTCGTAAATTAAAACTTAAAGAATTTTAGTTACAAGCAGCAGGTAATACATTGTTTGGTAATTAACGAAAAGATTTTGGTAAATAGGTTCTTTTACAGAAACACTATTTTGCACCGATAAATTAACTTTTACAACACAAAATTTTAGGCACTGGGTTCAAAAAAAATAAAATTTTAACATTATTACGAATTGTAATTCTATTTTGGGTCTATTTTCCTCTTTGCATTAATTTACTTTTCTTAAGTTTTCCTGAAATAAATATTGTTTGTAGATAATTTATTTTGGTTATAACAAAAAAACTCAAAATTTTAAGCTTTGTAGCTTTAAACGCAAATAACTCCAAAGCGGATAAAGACTAGATATAAAATATAATCATTCGATGAGGAGTTTTATGCAGTCCAGTAATATTTAATAAACTGTATGCCATTCTATTTGAAATAAATGAGTCGTAAACGCCTTGAAATTTTAACCTATTGATATAACATTTGTAACTACTTTTACAACATGTCAAACATACTTCCCAATTATTCATAAACTTAAAACTACACTTTCACGTCATTAAGGATAACGTGAAAACTAACATGTAATGGAACCTCTCCGTATAACATAATATAAAATATTGGGGTCATTAAAATGAAATTTCCCTTTAAAATAGATAAGGGATTTAAAATAACAAAGTCGTAACGGACTCCCTATATAACTGGAAGTTTATGAAGCAACATTATTCTCGTTCAATAGAAAATATCTAGTAACCCTGGATGCTAATTTTTACAACTATATCTCTGTTAATTTGTAATATATGGCTAACCGATGATCGCCATCTCTCACCCTGATAAGAATTATATCTAAAAACAAAATGAACGTCTTTATTACACATAGATTTACTGCAAAGGAAAACATAAGTGTAGTTATCGCTGAATTTTGGTCGTAGCAAGTGCGCCATGTTGAGTAATAGGCCTCTGTTGATACATTTACCTTGTTAGGAACTATTAAGCTAAACTGTTTAATTCAGCGATAAATATACGTTAGAGCCATTATTACAATACACTTAAAAGATATGAAACTGCTTAGAAGAACGTTTTGGTCTTATACAATAGAAATAACGTTTCAGATTTGCCTACATTATGGTACGGATCATTATATGAAGGTAGAGAATACAGATAAAAGTCTTTCCCCTTAACAATACCAAGGACGTTAAAATAAAGTGCTAACTTAGAATTTTGGCATAAAATCAAAATAAAGTGAAGATGGAGTCAGAAACATAATTAGTCAATAGTAACAAGTATATTAAATACTATAAAATTATTAATAACTAATTTGAAACAGTTTAATTAATACAATTATGCCGAAACTATTTGGGGCATTATCTTCAGGTTTTGCATTTTCAATACACAACGGGAGAGTTAAGAACAATATTTTCAGAAATAAAACTAATTAGGTTAAATGTTGAGTTATGTCTAATAAAAAAGGCTAATTACATCTTAATAAATTGAGTACTTGTTGAACATTTAACAAAAGTACGAAAAGAAAGGAATCTTTAATTTGTAACTGTGCCACTTTCAGGCAATTCATTTTTCAATTTATTTCTATTCAATTTACAAATACGAAAAATTAGAAAGCAATATAATTAAACTCCTGCTATATTTCCAAATTTATAGAAAAATCATCAGTTAAGGTCGATGTTTAATATTGCATTCTCCATAGCTATTCATGCATTATGAATATAAAGCTTTGACGTCAACAAATTCTTGTTATAAGCAATTTGTCATCTCATCTCCGTTATTCAAATAGATAAATATGTAAATTCTTCAATTATGCCTGCAGAATGTATCTCCCCTTTTCAATTTTCATTTACATAAAACTTTTACGCAGTTTACAGTCTAAACATTTTTCACGATGTCTTTTATTTTAATTTCTAATTGTAGTAGTAAACTTGGATACATCTTTAATTTAGATGTCAGTTATGGAGGGCGGCATACCAAGAAAGACACACAGGGGCGTATGCGCCAAGAACTAGGCATGATTGACATCAGTCATAAATCTCAAAGATAGCTAGTAGCTTTGACATACTTTTTAGTAGACCTTTTTATTCAAAACACTCTTAGGCGCAACATACTTTTACTACATCATCGATTATTGGAAGGTATTTTATTCGGTTGACCAAACCGTAATTAAGTGATTTTTCTTTGTAATTGAAAAGCGAATTATTCGTGGCAAACAAAAGATTAGTTAAACAATATATTGCGCATTTTGTACGATTATCTTTGTCGTATTTAGAAAAAACTATCTTTTTCATTGAAGAATGGTTTCAAAAACAATTTTATAGCTTCATTAGCAGCGAGGGCGTCACAGCTCGGGGCGTTTTCAACCATTTAATGGTTATTGATATATATTTATCATTGCTGTATGCTATACTCGACATTATAGTTATTTTATATTATAATATTATAGTACATCGACAAAGTAAAAAAATAAAGAGACAATAATGGATTAATATACATAGTTAGGTTGAAGATAATATGGTGGCCAAAAGGCCGTGTCCTACTTGCGGAGGTCTCGATCATCAGCGAGCCTCATCGGTCAAATGTCGGAATAGAATTTTACCACAAAAGAGACGCTTTGTTGTAACGATGAACACAGAGGGAGAGGAGGATAGCAGTGACATAACGTCTTATACGATAAAGACGGGTTTTAACGGATTTTGTTCGTGTTTAGAAAAGATCAAGCGATAGATCGAACGAGACGTGGACAAATTGTCGGATCTAGTAGTCGAGATGTCTCTTGATATTCACTATTATTATACACGCCGATTACACAAAGGAAGTTTTCCCAAGAAGTTCACTTTTAATCATCTATTGGACTTTTATTATCAGCTACAAAACAGAAGACAGAGGAAAGAACGCGTAGCGCTCGATTCTGGATATTTAGAGCTGAGCAAACGTAACGGCATGCAGTTTCGTCATTATGAAGATCCACACAGAACCTTCCTGATGCACTCGTTGGCAGCACAGAATTGTGTTCTAACTTATTTATACGGACGACTGGATTTCTATTTCGCCTGTCGCTATCCGGACGACAAAACTCGATCTCTTGGAAATGCGTGGTATACGAAGATCTTTTCTCTCGGTACGCAAACAGATTATATGTAGCTCGACATCGTAGAATTTCTAAAGGAATTCTGCAGCTTCAACTAATGGCCTAAATTTGTCGATTTGGACAAGGTGTGGTGGTCACTGATACCTTTCAGTTTCAAGATCAGTTGTTATCTGGTCTCGAGAGGTCAGAGATAGTTCTCTCTGTTTCCCGTTTACTTGCCCGGTCGTAACATATACGCTACAACGCCCTGCACGAGCTGCTGAGTAAATGCAGCGCGTTGCCGAAAGGTATAATCGTTAAAAAATTTATGGCCGCGACGGCGTTGATCTGGCGCTAGTTCTTCGACTTGGAGTATCTACGTTACGGACGAGTGAAAAAAGGCGAGAATTCGGACGAGATACGCATCCTGCTGTACAACGGATGTACGAGTTATGCCATGGCGTTCACCGTCAATAGTGTAGATTACTCCGTAAATATGAATAGACATCACAAGAAGACGAATCGATTGAAAAAAAATAAAGAATCAAAAATAAACGCATAGACTACTACTACTACTACTACTTCTGATTATGATTGGTGAGACTCCACGAAATTTCTTGATCTAGTTCCGGGAGTGATCAATTACGTGGGAGCTTATCACATAATTCTAGATAAGAATAGTGCCGATGGCCGTGCCGAAGCTTGATAAAATCGAGCACGTATAAACAGACCTGGCGCGAGAAACGTTCGCGCCGTCGACGTCGTACCAAACTTGTAGGTGGTCACGAGCGGAAACTGTTAGAAATTTCAAGATAACCGCTAAATGTTCTTAGCAGTGGGAAGAGAACGAGGCGTACATTTCGTATCGTTTACCGGCATTAGTAGACTCCCTAAAGTGTTACGAAACGAAGACGCTGTGCCGCTTGAAATGGGACTCGCACATACGAAAGCGAAAAGCCGTCGATAAGCTAATTCATAAATTATTGACTCTAAACGACGATGATGATATTATTAATAATGGCGAAAAGAAGGATAAAAAACGCAAAACGCGATTGTTTCGGCAATACAGTGCTTAAGCAGAACATCTCGTACGGCGGTAAGTTGAAGCCAACCGTACGCGAATTGAAGACGGCATTCCACAGGCGTCGCGACAAATATAAGGTGATTTCGGTGGACAAACATCCCACCACTCGTTCTTGCTCTCGATGTTTTCAACGAATGCCTTTACCGCTACCATTATCGCTTGATATAAATACCAGCACTAGAAGTGACGATAAAGCCGTCAATAAACGTCATCAATCCGCCTATCGATTTCAGATTTGCTCAAATTGCGGAATCCTGTGCAATCGGGACGTTAACGTGGCACGTAATATGATCATGGTCGCTACACAATCCATGCAATATATTAGAACCAGCTGTAATGCAGTAGTACAGATAGAAAATAACAGCAAGGATATAAAACGGCCGATGAGTTTGGTCATCGGTTGGATTTTCCGCCAATAATAAGGTCGAAAATCGTAACTCTTAGTTTGCGCAGCGATTGTTTAAAGGTTAAAACACGAAACAAATTAAATTCTGGGGCTCCATGTCTGGCGAATATGATGCATCCAACTGCAGCAATTTGACAAGTGACAAAATTTGTTTGCGATCTAGTGTTATCGTGGTGAAATACAACACGTTTGGGGTTCATTAATCATTTAATTTATCTAGTGGACGCAAGAACACGTTTCTTGAAAGCAATTCAAAAGACATAATACCTTTAAAATCGCATCAAACTGGTCTTTGTGAATATGCCTTTGAAGTGCTTTGAGCAAGTCGATAACGTTTACTCAGTAACATTTGTCGTTTGACACTGCAAACGAGTACATTTTCAGTTTCTGTTAGAACACGCTTCAAAAATGGATCGTTTTGTTCACGTTTGAAGATAGAATATCGCAATGTTACTGCGCGTAAGACGCATTTTTTTGAGCTTATGTGGTACCTAACTTTTAATAGTTACTTTAAATGGTTTTAAACACTTGTCTTCGTGTCGCATAGTTAAACAGTATTGCAGCTTCTTCGCCAAAAGCGTCGTGTAACTTTTTAGAATTTGAACAGTATTTTTTCTAAACTACAACAGTGAAATAATGAAAATTTTATTATAGGTTCTTCGTTTTGGAATCGACGCCAAATCCTTGTTAAAGAAATGATACACTTTCTTTTTATAAAGAAAACTGTCAGCGGCCAAGTTACACAATGAATATGATGTTTAAAATAAAATTAGTTACATTTCGATACTCCTTATTTGATCTTATGTTTTGATCACCTATACAGGCTGATTGATTTTCCATTGTAATCGCGTTCATTTGGTTTGGTTGAAGGGAATTCAAAAATTTATGAGTTATTTCCAACTGTCTTGGTTAGAATGCTATAATTTGAAAAACAAACGAACAGCGTTTTTGTGAAGTATTTTTTTTTAAACAGAACACCCTGTAGTTTTACGGTCTATTGAAAGCTAATGTAATCCTAAATGCACCATCACTTTTCTTTTTAGATTTGATGAGTGACGAGGGTCATAATCTAAAAACACCCAATTGTCAAGGAAATTATTTTTTACGGTCTCAAAGTAAATAAGACAACATAATGATGAACCATGCAATAATTTTTATTAAACTAAAATAAAATAAAGCAATGTATTAAACCAAGAAGCGTTCAAATTGTTCGTGATTTTTATAGATACATATTTGCGCTCTTTTTAACAAATTATGTCGGCATTTACGGAGTATCTGAGGTGTTACTTCTTGAGCGGCTAATTTGATTTTTTTTATAACTCATCAGCCGTGTTTGAAGTAGTGCAATAAATTTTATTCTTCAAGAACCGCCAAACAAGAAATTTAGTATTGATAGGTTTGGCGATGGTTCCGGCCGTAGATGTGGTCCTCTATAGCATATCCAATTACCAAATGCTTGGTTTAAAAAAATAGTAACAAGGTGTCCATTGTTTGGTGACGCTCCATAATGTTGGAAGCAAAAATTTCTGCAGAAATCCCAGGGAAAATCATCTAAATGCTCTTGCAGTTCCGTTTTAAGGAAATTCAAATAACGGTTTAAGTAAGCGCCAAATCATAGAAATAGGGTCTTATTAAGTAATCACCTGCTACACCTATCCGTAAATTTGTCGAAAAACGAACCTCATGCCGTGATGTCTAGGCTTTATTAGGATTTACGTATTTCCAGTAGTGGGCATTATGTTTATTAAAGATGCCATTTCGATGAAAATTTGACTCAACAGTTCACAAAATATATGACAAATACTGCCTACCTGCAGTTTCAAAATTGATTCCATTTTCCAAGTTGGGTTGCTACAGATTTTGTACCACTTTTATTTTAAAAGCCTTTGATACGTGCTTTTTGGGTATTTTCATTACTTTGTACCTAGTAATGTCCAATTCCTGCACAGACTCTATGATTGATGGAGTTGAATTTAATCTAAAGTCAGTTAAAACATTGAACTCTTCATGTTCATTATTCTCTACATTTCTCTATTATATTCTTTCATAAAACTCCCATAACTTCTATTATTAATTATGTAGGTTAAATAATAATTTATAACGTAGTTGACTTCAACCAAGATATTGATTGGAATACAACACTTGATGACAAGTGCTGTTGGATACATAAGAGCAACGTAATATACAGCTTGGCCGTTATAACCTGAGGAAGAACGAGTCGATAGCATCGGTTTAATACGTGCCAAATCGTGCCCTTTTACAAGTATTATGCCGTAAAGTACATTCAAAACAGAAGCCTGTTGTTGTTTGTTTCAATGCCTACTCCAATAGGGAATGTTTATATGTTTATATGAAGTCGTATGTTAAATTCAATATAATATTCAATTACAAATAGTAAAATTTGCTATGCATACGCATATTTTATAAATAAATAACATCAGATAATATTCATGGAATATAAAACTGCTGAAAAACGTAAATATGTATAGCACAAATGTTAACTTAAAATAGAATTATAAACATTCTACACTGCCGTGCGGCGATTTAAAAGCTGTCTTTGGAGACACCATCAGAATCAATATCACGTTTAGATTTTACACAATTTGTCACGTATGGGTTGTCGATTTTCGAATCACTTTTTGTTTCTTTTAATATTCGCTAATCAGAAGCCACTGACATACCTGCTGCGATATCTAAATGTTTTTTTAAATTTCGCTTTATAGGAATTACTGTCTATTTTTTTATTTGACATCTTTTTTAAAAATTTAAAAACAGCTTCGCAGTTTGTTAAGCTTTTGAAGATTTCTAGCATACTGATAATAGTTTCAATGAATTTTTACATTAGAGCATACAAAGTTGCCTTATGCACAGTGTAAAACTTTTCTCATGTTAAAACGACCGAGCTATATCTGTCTTTTCTGGGTTTATATAACTCATTTGAACACATTTTTTGATAACAAACCACAATGTAACCAACAGTAAAACTACAATAAACATAAACACTACACGTTCTGTTACAAATTGATATTATTGGTTAAATCTTGTTTTGGTTGTCATATTTCCCGGACCTTCTTACATTCGATAATTTGCTTTTTTAAGATTAGGACCATCGTTGCTAATCAAATCTAAAAAACACAGGTGATAGTATATTTAGGATTACATTAGCTTTCCAACAGGTTGTAAAAATATAGGGTGTTTCATTTAAAAAGTACCTCACAAAAATGATACTCATTTGTTTTTGAATTACAGCATTCTTATGAAGACAATCGAAAAGAAAACAAAATGTTACTTAAGGCAGGTTTTTAAACTTTTAAGTTTCCTTCAACCGGGCCAAATTAACGTATATGCAATGAAAAACTAACCACTAATATGTAATATGTAGTTTTAGCCAACCCTGAATTATAAGTTATCGCAGTCGCCAAAACTATTTAACTTCAGTCTAGGGTTACGGAGGCCGAGTGCTATTACCATTAGCACATGTTATGAATAGGATAAGTAAGGAAAATTGTAAAATTAAACTGCGAAACAGCAAAATTTGTGAAAACCGAACGTTTAACTGAAGAGTTATTGGAAAATTAAAAGAAGACGTCCAAAAAGTTAGAGTAAAGTAAATGGTGCAACAAAGACTTAAAAAACAGGTTTAGACCGCGTTACAGGAAAGTAATATAAATCATAAGTTGAATTTGCCTTCATTCGTAAAGGATTCTCGCTTCAACACATCGGGTTCACATGTATGAGAGGTTCAAAGTGTTATTGCACTTGCATTTCTATTGATGTATATAACTGCGATGATGCATTGCTTCATTAAGAATTATTTATGTCTTTGGAGATATACTAAGTGACATAGAAATTGCATTATCAAGGAGTAGGAAATTCTTAATCAAAGTTGGTAGATCTGTTGGGCTGACATTTAGTAATAATTGATTAACTTTTGAGATCAAGTTGTAACTTGATAAGATCACATTTGACAGTAGTTATAATTTTTTGCTAACTTTTTCGGTCTGTGTTTTTCGTACAATTTGTTGTTCTTTTTCATTGCTAATTAACATTATTTTGGCTGTTGTTCTTTTGTTAACGTGTTTTGTTTGTTTGATCATGCCTATAGTACGTCAACGAGGATATTACGGCCAATTAAGCGAATTTGATAGGGGTTGAATTATTGGTTTGCGCGAAACTGATTTTTCATTTGGGTAAATTACTAACCGTGTAAATCAAAATGGGTCTACTGTAATGCGCGTGTGTCGTGCATGGTTCGAAGATTGTCAGGAGCATCGTAAAAGATGAACCGGGTCTTCAAGAATAATGAATGAGCGTCAAGATCGTCGCTTAAAACATCTGGCATTTAGAGAACGATTTTCCTCAACTCGAGCAGTTGGTGACCAATGGTTTGGTGAAGAAGGTCGCCTTTTAACTCTTAGAACAATTTATTGCCGAATTTGAAGTTTTGGGTTAACATCATATCGTCCGCAACTTGTTCTTCCTTTGACTACAGAACATTGTCAGCAACGGTTACAATGGTGCAATGAACGATCTCATTGGAATCTTGAATGGCATCGTGTAGTTTTTAGTGACGAATCTAGATTTTGTTTAGGAATACACGGTAGCCGTATGAGAATTAGAAGAAGACGGGGTGAACGACGGAATATTCGATTTACAGTTGAGAGATATGTACACCGTAATGTGAGTGTTACGGTTTGGGGTTCGATTACTTCTGGTAGCAGGTCTTCTTTGGTGTTCATTCGAGACAATATAACATCACAACGGTATATTGCGGAAGTGGTTGGAATACATTTTCTGCCATACTTACAAGAGCTTGAAGATCCTTTACTCCAGCAAGATAATGCATGTCCACATGGAGCAATGTTTTCCCAGAGCTTCTTTTAGCAGGCCCAGATTCATCTTTTGCCCTGGACTCCAAGATCTCCAGATCTTTCTGCTATTGAACATGTATGGGATATAATGGGTAGAAGGTTGCAAAATTTGCAGTGTCCTCCTTTGACTTTGGAGGCCTTGGGTATAAGGTGCAACTTACATGGGAGGCAATACCCTAAGTCAAGATAAAGCACCTTATTCAATTATTGTCCCAGCGTATAAGTAAATGTGTAAATCGGACACATTATTAACAATTATTCTAAAATTTTGTTTAACTAATGCAGATTTTCCTTTCAAATTTTGTTCATTTGTTGGTCATATATATATATTTAGTTTTATAGGAACTTTATATGATATTATAAGTTTTACTACCAAACATTAATTTAGTAGAATTTGTTTCTAAATATATATGAACAGGAAGTTTCTTTTTTATATCTTTTTAATTTGCTAACGTTTCGGGGATATGTTTTCCC
>JAHWXV010367681.1:0-10049 GCA_024586415.1 Phrixothrix hirtus | reverse complement strand
ATGAAACAAGAATTAAATAGAAAGATAAACAATAAACGTAAACACTAATTAAATATTTTCTAACTTTGAAAAGATACAAAATGCCAAATAACGCCAATTAATTTAAAAGTTAAAATATTTATTAAGAATTGAGTTCTGTATTAAAATTAATACTATTTTTATTTACATAAATATATCACATTTCTAAAATAGTTCTTTTATAATAATTAGCTTCATAATGAAGTATATTATTAAGTGAATGTTAAGTTAATAGAGTTGAATTTTTATGATTTTTTATATCAATACGATGTTGATTAATTATATTCTTTAATAATTGTTTAGTCTGTCCTATATATACAGATTTACAATCTTTACAATTTATTTTATAAATTAAATTTGATTTATTTAAAATGGGATCCATATCTTTTATTTTACTGTATAAATGTTTAATAGTATTAAAGGTTCTAAAAGTAATTTGAATATTAATTTTTTAAAAAGTAATAGTAAATTTAGTTGTTAGGTCTGGTATATGTGCTAAACAAAGATATGTAATATTTTCTTTTTAATAATGTTTTTAAATTTGTGACAGACTAAACAATTATTAAAGAATAGAATTAATCAACATCGTATTGATACAAAAAATCATAAAAATACAACTGCATTAACTGTACATTCACTTAATAATTTTCATAATTTTGATTTTAATAATCCAAATATACTTCATTATGAAGCTAATTATTATAAAAGAATTATTTTAGAAATGTTATATATTTATCTAGATAAAATAGTATTAATTTGAATACAGACACTCAATTCTTAAGTAATAAATGTTTTTCTATACTTAATACCTTATTTTCTACATATAATCCTTGTTCTCTTTAAAAAAATATTTTTTTTGTATCCTACATTATACTAAAAATTTTTCATCACCATGTATATTATTATAACATAAAAAAATTTTAGTTGACATTTGTTATATAGCAATGTCATTTATTAAGTATTTTTGTTTCACTTTGTATATTATAATAACCTAAAAAACTTTAATTACTATTTAATTTGTAATATCATTTGTTTAGTTTCGAAAAATATTGTTTTATATTTGTAAAATATGTATACCAATTGTTTATATTAATTTTTAACATTTATAAAAACTATATACATATATTTACTATAAGATATAATATGTAAGTTATTATAATTTTATTATCTAATACTTAACAAGAAATGTTTGTAGACATTTTAAAGTTTGTGAATTTTTGGAAAATACTTTTAAAAAATTTATTGTAGGAAAAATAAAAGTTCTATGTTTAAGGTTATTTTAACCGAAACATGTTAGACAACTAAGAAAAGGGATTTCTATTTATTATAGTAACTTTTGACTTATAACCGCAAGAAATTAATCATTGTTTAACACAGAAATTTCTATTTTTTTTGGTTGATTTGGTTGATATGTTCTAATAGGGGAACCACGATATGTGGAATAGTTTATATGAGCTTGGTTTAAGACAGTATTTGAGAAAGCTGAAATTCTAGAGTAAAAGAAAGGAAACAACAGTCTATAACTTGTGCAGAAAATGATAAACACGTTTTAGAGACTTTTGTTTGTAGTCAACGCAACTTAACAAGGATTGCTTCATTTAATATTTGAAATTGTATTCTTGCTGTAGATGTTGTAACACAGATTTAGAAGTCGATATTTTGCGTAAAGAATCTGAAACCACTATGCTTGACAGAGATCACTAGAATAACGGTTCCCTATTAAGATTTAAGTTTTCTGATAAGGGAACTTCTCATGGTTTATTCACCATTTAAAGAACTATAATCAGGTATCATTAGCAAAATAGTGCACCGTCATGACGGATGAAACGTCCTCAAGCAAATGGAATATACGTGGTGGTGTAGCATTTTATTTGGAATTCCTCAGAGATTTTGTGTACGATAAACAACTGACAGGTATTGATGATTTAAAAGTAGAAACAACGAATTGATGAAGGTATATTGGCAGCGGTTGAAACTTTGATTAATTATTAATAGCGTACATAGATACCAAATCTGTGTACCCTCGTTGCTTTAATAAGACAGAAATGCAAATCCTAAGTGCCACCACAATATTGATTCAAAACAAAAATTATTGCACATTTTTGGACACCCTGTGTTTTTCTTTGTACGTTATACGAAAAATGTTTTAGGCGTTAATAAAACTTTCCTAACATTAAAATTAACATCTGCAAAATATTCAAATCGCTTTTTAATGTAAATGTAAATATTGTTCTAAAGCATATAAATTTTATAACTGCTAAAATAGTTGGTGTTAAATCGTACTTGGTTTCAAAATGTCTTTGAAAAAAAAAAGTTTAATGTCAGCCCATTATAATCAATGAATTAATTTCTCAAAAATTGTCTATAATGTGCTAATGCGTCTTAGGAGTTTTTAAAGTGATTAAGTTTAGATTTATTCCCTTTCAAAAGCGCGACGATTATGGTTTATTGTAATATCACTTGGCAATTATAAATTTATTGTATATTTTTCTCGAAGTTTTTGATCCTCGTTATGTTATATACCCTTCGAAATTTTGAATCTCGGACAATAATTACGCTCATGATACTTACCAGGGAATTAAGAAAGCATTTCTTTAATTATCCTATCGCATTATTTATTTAGAGTGGTATAATGGTACTATAATGATTAATTCATGGCTAGCAAAACGGTGATTATTTTCAAGGGGTTGTTGGTTGTTAAGCGCGTTATCTTGTACTCTCTTTCAAGTGAAATATACTGGGTGGCAAAAAGTCTGGAATATTGCAAATAACTCAAAAACGGTTTTATTAATTTTTACGTATATTTGCTGGTCGATACAGTAAAAAATTCTAATTCTAGGGAAAGAACTTTCGTTCACGTATTTGTACAGGTAAGTAACAAGTATGGTCTCTTTACTACAAATTTAACCATATACTGTGTTCATGTCTATGTGTCGAAATTACAGATTTATTGCAAATCAATGTTTTTATTTAAAAATTTACTTAGCCATGGTAATCTAACGACAATTAAAAAAAATTATTTTAAGAACGTCAATTGTACCAGTAGTTTTTCTTGGAAGCATTTTTAAAAAGTTTGGAGGACAAAATGGTAGCTTTAAGCATAAGAGGCAAAATTCAGATTTTGATGATGTCATATATGGCGACCGTAAATGAACGCAGGAGGAGGTATGCACTTTATTTAATCAACTTGATCGAAATCGATCTGATATAACTCAGTCTTGCGTAAGCAAGGTGGTGAAAAAATTTAACCAAACTGGTAGTGTTAAAGACTGTCCAAAATCTGGACGACCAAAAATAGCGACTGGCGGTAATAAAGCTCTAGATATTTTAATTGATGTGCAGGAAATGCCCAGCAATTGCCTAGACAGTTAGTGTCAAACCACGATATCTGCCATCAGTCAATGAAAAATTTATTTGAAAGTGAGAAAATTCGTCCTTATAAAGTCCATTTAGTACAGGAAGTTTCCGAATACGACTGTGATCGAAGACCAGAATTTTGCGAACGTCTTATGGAGGCATGTACTGTTAGTACTTATTTTGCCAACAATATGCTGTTTTCGGACGAAGCAACTTTTACGTTACATGGTTTTGTCAACAGACATAATTGTAGGGATTGGTTTGCGGTTAATCCGCGATAGATGGAAGAAGCTCACACTCAAAGGCCGCAGAAAGTGAATGCTTGGGCAGGCATTATTGGCCAGAATGTGATTGGTCCTCTTTTTATAGATGGAAATCTTACATTAGAAATTTATTTAGATTTGCTTGAGCAACATGTTTTGCCTAATTTGGAAGCTCTTTATGCTGATAGGGGAAGTGTCTGGTTCAACAATATGGTGCCCCATTTCGGTTTCCATTCCCGGATCAATGGATAGGTCGTAGGGGTGAGATTGGGTGGCCTACCAGGTTACCCGACCCCCCTTAGATTTTTATGAGGCTATATAAAAAATAAAGTTTTAAGAACAAACCGATGAATACCGAATATCTGAAAACTCGTATTACAGCTGAAATTTAGGGAATTCGTCAAGATGTCATCAGAAATGTGATTCAAGAATTCCGCGACACGCTTGCTCATTGTTTAGCCAACAATGGCAGACCTTTTGAACATCTCTTGAAACATTAATGTTTATCTTGTTGTTCTTGTTATGCCCTGTTTTTTTAAGAAGCTACTTATGTGGTAAGTCGATTAAACTAAATTTTAAATAAAAACATTAATTTGCAATAAATCTGTAATTTCAACAGATAGACCTAATAAACCGTATATCACTGAATTTGTACTACAGAGATATATCAACATCCATAAAAATATACAAGCTGTATAACTACGTGAACGAAAGTTCTTCCCCTAGATTTAGAATTTTTTACTGTATCGACCAGAAAATATTCGTAAAAATTAACAAAAGCGTTTTTGAGTTATTGCAATATTTCAGACTTCTTGGCCACGCGGTAAAATATAAGGAGGACCAAGATGGTACATTTTAATTGAATACACCACCAGCCTAGCAGAATCTGATGGGTTTCAATAGTTTTATGCATTATAGCGATGTAAAGGAGTAGCAAAATAATTGCTGTGTGATACATTTAGATACATCTTTCAATTGCACTTTGAAGCTCTGTAAGAGTGCAATATAGTAGTTTGTGTAGATACGTATTCATATATTGTACACAACAAAAGTTCTTCAGAAACTACATCATATTGCTTTGGATGATTGTAAGATAAATATATCTGAAAGTTCACTTGAAATTCTTAGCGAAAAATTACATATGAAGAAACTATCTGCAAGATGAATGCATTCTAACGAATATTCTCAAGGCTATTTAAACCGGTTTAGGAAGGGCAGGACTTTGTCGATTTGTAATCATAAACACCTGATTCAAAATAATTGACGCGACGTGATTTGCCGGCACGTGTCAACGTGAAAATTTGCAAGTTCAGTTTTCTGGAATATTAAAAATATATTACCGATTGATAATGTTTCAAAGGGTCAATCAGGAATAGAGCAGTCATCTTGGATCAACTAAATCAAATAATGTGTGAACACGAAGTGAGATTAATAAAGAAAAGATATTATCCTTTATCAGGTTAATGCGCATCCTCATACAAGTATCATTTCAATGTCAAAAATTGTCAAATTGAAATATAACTTGCTGCCCTATTCACCCTATTCTTAATATCTAACTCGGTGTAAGTGCATCTATTCCGAAACCTAGTAGCAAGTGAATTTCTTCAAATGAATAACTTTAACTCAATTAAGCTAATTTTGATGACCATGACGAATCGGGGTTTGCAAACGAATAAAAACATCGGATCTGGTAAAAGCGCATTCAAATGCCTAAAATTTCATTGAGCAACAAAGGTGCTTTCAAAAATAGTAATTTAGTCTTTCGTTATCAGGTTGCGAATGTTCAAAATTTCTTTCGTATTAAAAATTGTGATTGAGCAAAGTTTTGTTATTTTTGTCAGAAATTGGTTGATAATTGGTTGATGCATTTTTTTAATTGTAAAATTGTTTTCCTCATATGTCCTCGTAATTTCTTCAAGGAAACCCATTCGGGAAGTATTTTTTGGCTTCATTAGGACTAATTAATATTAGATGCCGCATTGCCGTACCGAACGTCAGCACGATCTCGACATAAGTGAGGGTTGAAGTTATAAAGCCAAATAAAACAATTTAATTCCTAGGACTCGTCGTTAGCTCTCATATTTTTACTTAATAATGGCATGAAGTCAGCTGTCAATTTTTTTACATACATCTTCTATCTTGTTGAGCTTGTCGAAGCTATATAAGGATGCTTTTAAGCATCCCCCTTTTAAAGTGAGAAGGGAATGATGTTTTGCTTATCTTGTGTGTTTGTTCAAAATTGTTGACCCAGTTCTTGGATTGTTGTAGAGGAGTGTTTCGCCAGGCACACGAGCATGCCTGCTCTGCGCGTCTCTGCCATTTCTATCAAGTCGGTAGTCTTTAGGTCTTTACGAATGTTTTTGTTGACCATGTAATAAGGCGCATTGGTTATTAGATGGGGCAATTTGCTTTGCTCCGTAATAATTGACTGTTTGGCCTTAGATGACCTCAGCGTCTGTAATTCGTTTGCATATGTCAGTGCAGGTATTAAAACTGGTTTTATAATTTGTTTTTAACTTCCAGTTTTAGTTTCCTCTTTGGGCCTAAAACGTTGTAAAGCCTAAAAATAGATTTTTTCACGACCTCTGCCCTTCTTTTCGTATGTGGTTGAAAATTTAGGTTAAAATCTAAAACTATGAACTATGCCCAGGTAAGTGCCGCTATTTTTGATCTTATGGTTGCCTAATAGGTTTGATTTTCCTCGTCTTTTGGTGAACCGGATCACTTGAGTTTTTTGCTAATTTAATTTAGTTTTCCAATATTTACAGTAGTTTTGGAGTGTCTTTTCTGCTTTCCTAAGCCTAGCTCTAGCGTAGGAGATTCTGTGGTTGCTGGAAAGGATTGCAGTGTCGTCTGCGAATTGGAGCGTTCTCAGTCCTTTGGTTTCTCCGAATTTGGGGACGAGGTGGATAAAGATATTGAATAATGAGAGGGAGAGAGCCAATCCTTGCGGAAGGCCCTCCCTTGCCTTTCTCACTGAGGATATATCGGAGCGTATTTTTACTCTAAATACTCGGTTCGTTAAGAATGAGCTAACTAATCTTATCGAATTACTCGGGAATTTGAGTAGTGCCATTTTGAAAATCACTGCATCTTTCCACATCTTATCATATGCCTTCTCTATGTCGAATAGGCTGACATATGATGGAAGTTTTTTGTTCTTAGCAATGGTAATACAATTCGTTAGAATTGCTCCCTATTGTACTACTGAAAGCTCTTTTTGAAACTTAAATTGTGTGTTTATTAACTTGTAGTTCGACTCCACCACTGATTGTAGTCTGCCTTTCGCGAAATGGTCTACTGGTTTGGCGAGGCTGCTTAGTAGGCTGATCGGACGTCTGTTAGCTGGAATGCTTGTGTCTCTATCTTTACTTGGAATTGTTTTCACTAGAGCCTTTTTCCAACTCTTTTGAAAGTAACCTGTGGGAAAGATCGTGTTGATGATATTTGTTAGTTCTAAAAGTGCCGGTTCAGTTTTATTGCTTTAGTGGGAATATCGTCTATTCCGGGTGCATTTTTGGTTTTTAGGGTCTTAATTTTGTTTTTAAGATCCCCACGGTGATCTGGAAGGAGGAAGTAATTTTGAAATTGTTAATCATTCTAGCCACACTTCGAACTAATTTTGTGAGCTTAGAGTTGCCTTTTCAGTGTTTGTGAATTGAAATTTCAAGTACTGGCTTAGCGCTTCAGCTTTTTCTAAACTGTTGTAAAGTATTTTGTTGTTATAGTTGATTGGAGAATTTGGGTTTGGTTCTTTCCTTAACCGTTTCAGCAGTTTCCACATTTGGCTGTAGTCGTTTTCTTGCATCTCGTTCAGCATGGTTTCCCAGATGTTAAGTTTTTTGTTTTTTATAATGCTGCAAACTTCTTTTTGCAGGATTAGAAAATTATTATTATGGGTGGGATTTCTCGTATGTGCCCATAATTTATTGGCTTGGTTTTTAAGTTTGGTTTTGTGTTTCTTCTCGCTAGAGAAGCCCCACTTGTTGATTGAGCTACTTGTTATGTTATGTTGGCTACTTCTTATATTTAATTTAATAAAATTTGTAATATTTCCAACCACCTTGTCTATATCTGCCCTTTTAGTTAAAAGTGTAGAAGGTAGAAGATCCTCCATTTTATACACGTATTGAATCCAATTTGTTTTTATTAGTTGTGGAGGTTTTTCGTCGACGAAGGGATTTCCATAACGACCGGAAAGTAGTCGGATTGTAGGCATTATAGTGTTTTTAATGTAAATTTCCAACTAATTTTGTTTAAAATGAATATGTCGATTACAACGCCGCGTGCTCTAGGAGGAATGGATGTGGCATCCATTGGCCTTCCTATTATTAAATTTTGATTAGATTTTCCGAATTTGAAAAGAGAATTTCCGTTTGCATTTGACGCTCTACTTCTCCAACCGGGATGTTTAGAATTTAAGTCGCCTGCTATAATTGATGAAGTATGTAACTGTAGGTTTTTTAGACCTGACGGTAAGATTTTTATTTTGGTGGGTTATGCAGGGTATTTCGGATAATATGACAATTCTTTTAACGGCTGGAAGTAGACCCTACAGACAACCCAATAAACATAAAATTAAGAAAAATACGAATAAAAAAAGGTCCTTTTTTTTAATTATGTACGAGTCGCCTATGGTCGCATTCAGACTAAAACTGTTAAATAATTCATAAAATTATAACTGACCTACCTAAAAGTATCAATTTATAATAACATACACTTTTACAGCTGTAGCAGGTACATTGCGATTTGTTTACTACAATAAATAACAGGATAAGGGGATTGCTCTTTCACACAATTGAAAGACATTGGAAATATGTATACAATTGTTTTAACAATTTTGAAGAAGTTATTTATTAATAACTGATAATAATAAAAATAGAGTTTAGTCATGCACCGTTCTAAAAAATGTGTTTAAATGTAAAGGCAACTTAAGCAATTATTTATTGACATTTTTTAATTTTACACCTAAAAATAGATTTTCATTTCTGAAATTGCATGACAGCATCCTATGCTTAACATAAAAATATTTTACACATTGACACGTTTTAGACTTTTCTGGTTGGTTTTGTAACAGTATTCAGAGAAATGGCACAATAATTTTCCCAATTCGACTGAGAATAATCAAACATCGTTTTATACGCAATTTTAATAAAAAGTAGTGATACTAGAGGAATATTGTAATATAGTCTACACCTTTAAAACAATCTCATTGATCAGACTTAATGTAATTAATTACCTTACGTTTTAAAACTTTCAAAACAGTTTTCCCCTAACATTTTCTCGGATACATAATTAATTACCTAAATGGCCAATTAGATTGTCTTGAAAATTTCAGCTACATTATTACAAATTTCTTTAGTACTATTTTTGTGAAATTGCCTTCGAAACTAAAAATAATTAAAAATGTTAAAAGTATGTTAAGTCGCTTATAGATTTATATCTTTTAATCTAGTTTTTCATTTTATAGTTTTTAAATCCATATTAACTGAATTATACGTCTATAAGTACTTCATTATTACAGATGTGTGCACAATTTGATTAACATAAAAGCACCAATCAGTTAAACACGGTATTGATGGGCACAATTTGCGATTTAGTTCTTATTATTAAAACACTGGTTAGACAACGAAACGCATCCTAGTAGCTAACGTAAATTGACATAATTTTGTTTATTAAAATATGGTTTACTGACATTTACAGAGGTGTATCATTTTACAGTCTTGTTTTTATGCATCTGCTTCGAAAGTTAAAATAAACACATACAATTCTGCTCTACTACGGAAATGTTTATTTAGTAACAAACAATCACTCGATTGGATTTGTATATTTGAAAGCATGTACATAGTCTCAATTAAGGACGTTTTGAATATTACCTTATGAAAGGTACAAAAAATAAAGAAATTATATAGTCAGCTGGTCTCGGTGTTCAATATTTGGTACCGGATTTGAACTCTGATGAAGCAAGATAAGATTTCAAAAATTATTGTTTGGTGGTCGCGACTTTTATTGATGTTTTATCAATTAATTTTGGTTAGTCGAGCGGTACTGTTTATTTATAAATTCAATTTAAGGGGTCAACGCCCACTAACCTCACTTTGTGGTACCCTGTCCTTTGTGTATGGACAATCTTGAATAATCGTTTACCTGCTACAACTTTGGTCTCTCTAATTTCAGTTTTTATCTCTTGAACAAATAACATCAAATTGCAAACAAATATCTATTAAAATGAATTAATATCAAGTGTACATATAGTAATTTATTAAAAAAAAGGATAGAATATTTTAAATAGTTTTTTATTTAATACGTGCTGATCAAAAAAGGTTAACTTAATTTTTTTTGATTGATATTGTCTTCAATAATACAAAATGATTAAAATTTATAAAGTCTACAAATAATTTTTACGGTAAG
>JAHWXV010367578.1:0-10219 GCA_024586415.1 Phrixothrix hirtus | reverse complement strand
TGGCAACATGTAGATATATCGACATCGAAAAAAAGTTTTTTTTGCCGTTATAGCGAAACATTTTAGGCCGTAAATCGAAAACGTGCCTTAATTGAAGAGGTCCGTTCTAGCGAAATGCCGTATAAAGAGCGGCCGTATAGCGAGGTATGGGTGTATATGTAAATATGCTATAAAATTTGAAAAATAATCCAAAAATAAATGACACCAAGCAATAGCCGCGTTCAATAATAATAAACCGTAAATAATACATAGAAATAGTAGTCCGATTTGAATGAAACAAATATCTTCATTTTTAAACAAAAACAAAATTTTTTTCGATACTCATATCTTATTTTAAGAGTGAGAACTACCCTCGAGACAAATTAAAAATGATAAATAGCCCCTTTAATACAATGTAATTTGTTTGAAAAAAATATATGTTATAAAGAAGAGGAAATTAAAGTTTAACAATTTTTTTAAATGGGGTTCCTAGCCTCTCATTTATATAGAAAAGAAGTCCTCATTTAGTTGAGTGAATTTATGAATATTTTATTTTCAGAATGCTATTTTATTCGGTGACAGGAAAGATGCTAGGTTATGTCTTATGTATTTGTACTACTATAATATAGGTAAAGTGCTCCTTCAAATCGAAGTGTTAAAAAGAGGTTCCAAAATTTATGAGATTATAATCCTAGATGAGGCAAGAAAGACATGTTAATAAATGTAGGTTAGAAGACGAACCCTTAAAGGAGTTGGTCGAAGTTCAGATTTTAATGTATAACTCCTATTTGAATAAATCAAATCTGATAAAATGTTGTATGCATGTTACACTAAAAAAGACTTATGTTTACAAAAACTTGTGGCAGCCCATATAAATTAGGGACAAACTACCCTCACATATAACTAAAACGTTATAAAAACATTTACTTGATAAATAAAAATTCTACCCAGCAACTATTGAAAAGAGATGTTACAAGTATATGTCTACTATATTTACATATAAACGTTGCGTTTTGTAATACACAAATATTAACTAAATTATGATAGACTATCAAATGTAAGTAGTTAATTTAATGAAAACAGGATACAGGTCGGTCAAAATTTGATACTTCATCGAAATAAGTAGATATTTTGTTTTATATTTCATTAATATTCTATAATAGTTTGCCATTTATTATATTTCTTATATATGTAAATAAACGTAAAAATTTATGCAATAATAATAACACAGTTATGTGAATTACTTTTTAAAATTTGTTGGTCATCAAAATAATATTGAGAACAAAGATTCTTTTACACCAAGAGCATCGAGTAATAGCGAAATTTGTATAACTCCCAATATCAGAATAGGTTCTACAAAAATCCCCGAAGCTAAAACCAACTGAATTTTCAAATGTTTCAAGTTTCTCACCAATTTACCCACTTTTGTATCAAAAGTATTTAAAGAGATTCACGTACCCGGGCGATGGGAACTGATGTTGGACCAAAGACTGCAACTTGATATCGTTATTCCTCAAATCTAAGTTGATATCGTAATTCATCAATAACACGCTGTCTAAAATATGCCGAACAAAGTTTTTCCGAACTCTAAAACTACATACATCTACAGGTTTTATTTTTTCTGTTGTCGCTGATGGTATAGTTTCCGTCACTATCTTAGGACAGTGACCACTCCAAGAATGAAACAATAGAGCACTTTCTGGTCTTATATTTGGAATATATATTTCTTCTAACACAGTTCGAAAATAATCTGGAAATGAAGAAAAGAATAAACAGTACTTATGTGAAACCAATGACAATAAATAAATTCTTATTTATACCTGAAGTAAATTTTCCAAATTTCGATAAGTCAACATAAATTGATATAGGTTTGAATAACTTGGTTTCTACTACTGGTTCAAACTTTTCACTTTTCTCTTTTAAAACCAAAAATAAGGATGAAAGAAGTTTTCCTTCAGATAACACCAATGCTTGTATAGTATAACTTATAACGGGACAAAGACGTTTTGTGACCCTAAGAGTGCAGATGATATTATTTCCTGAACTTGCGATATTGCTCTGGCAAGCACATAGTGAGGAAGGGAGGTCCAAAGTTGGCTATTAAGGTAGCTAGGCTAAGTTCAAGAACGTCGTTATATTGGTAGAAAGAAATAGTCGTATTTAGAAGGCGTTATTTCGTTAGAGTCGTTAGGGTTACAAAGGGAAAAGGGAGAACGAAGACTCCAATTTCCTTAAGCCATAATGGCGAGAAAACCGTAAAGTTCTTACTAGATAGATGGTGACCAGTGCACCACTGGGTGTATCCTTTGATTAGGTCAATCGTAGACACACAGTTTGTTACAATTACTTTAACTTATTCCTATTAAATCTCTGAAAGAAATATTGATTAATTATAAGCTAAGAAATAAGAATTTAATTCGGTATGTCAATTAATAAAATACTTTGTAATGCGAAAAATACAATTCGTTAAACGTAAAGTCAGTGATTTATATGTACGCGTATGGTGAAATCAAAACATAATTTCAACTAAGACTAAATTAGGGGACCCCTGGGTTTCTAATTTTTACGCTTACTCTATATTGAGCAATAAACTCGGCTTCTAAATGGTGACCTTTACTTAACTAAATAATTAAACTTAATAAAACTCGGTATACTAGTTACAAAATTTATTGCAAATATCTATGTTCAACTTGACCGATATACTAGTCCCAGCGGGGTTTATGAAAGGGGGTTGTTGTCGAATCCCAAAAATAGGCTTCGAGGATTACTTGATGATAAAGTCAAAGTTGATGGACGTAACTTACATATGGTCCAAGGATTTTGAAGCTCCTAAAAGAAGTAGGGAGCAGTGCCGGTTCCAGTTCTATATTGTTTTATACCTTGTACTGCACAGTTCGGTCTAAAACCCTTGTGCCGGAAAGCGAACGTGGAAAGACGATAGTCGACCCAATTTCAATCCGTCGATGGTCGTCAATATGCCGAATTTACCAAAAATTCGGACACTCACGAAACTTAAACTTGGGTAACTCTTCGGTTTCGAAATTTACATTGAACAAGGACACCGCCCCTGTAAAGTACGTGTGTACACAGATACACTAACAAGGAAGCGTTGTTTATTCTTTTAAGTTCTAGCTTTGGAGCGCGGGGGAGAGCGGAAGTCGTTCGTAACTATTTTTAGAAATGCCGGCGTCTCGAAGGCTTTGCAGGGCTACATATTTGCTAACGTAATGGTGTTTTAAAATATCCTGTTACCTTGTATTCTATGGAAGTTTCGATTAATTTTTATTGTAACACAAGAAAGAATTTAAACCGTTATTTTGACTTGAATTAATCATAGTTTTAAATATTTAATTTTATGTTATTATTATTATAATAACGCCGAGTATATCAGTATACATTCTCTAAATAATTTATTATTATGTTTGTTCAAAATTTAAGATGCACTTACAAATTGTGAGTTATAGATGAAACTGATTGGACCAGACATTGCACTTGCTTTTCTCCTTTAACAACCAAAGTTCCTCCGAAATGCATTTCCACCTGAAATCCGTTTTGATCTGAATTGTAAACGTCTTCTAGTCCAATATTTTTCATAACTGCTTAACTTTTCTGCTTTTCCAAAGTTTTCCTGGTGACAAATTTATTGAATTTTCGTGGTACCAGTATATGTATACAATTAAATCATTGTAACTTTTGCAACTATTGTCTTTAAGTTACATGTGTATTAGAACTTTATGGCTTAGGGATGTACATTTAAGCTGTTGATATCCTACTGTAGGACATCCTGTATCTATTAGCTGAGAACTGAGCTTTACTTATTTTTTGACTTAGTACAATATTAAAGAAGAAAACTGGCGAACTATATGTTTTAAAGATGCCTTTTATAAAAGTGATTTGACAAACTCGATCACTAGTATCCTCTAGGTGAATAGATTAGCATTGGTTTTTAATGTCAGTTTTTTTTATTGTGATAGTTGAAGTTAAATTGTTTCATAATAGTTAGCCTAAAAAATGCAGATATTTAAAGACGATACATCAATGGAAAATCGTGTGGTGCGATTCAATATTTAATTTTGAAAAGACGAGCACAGTTGAAACTTTGACCGATATACCGTAAACATAGGGCGGCAGTATACTTTTGGATGCAATAGTTTACTGAATTACGTGAGTTAAAGTTGGTGAAAGGGCCCTTGAAGATGATGTTGCGTTTTGCACCATCCAAAACGGTAACTATTCCAGAAATGATCGATCAGATACCTGACATGCTGGAGTGATTCGAGATTACACATTGACGATCATATGCAAACCAATTAAAAGCGTAAGTTGAATTAAACATAAGTGCCACGTTTAAGGAGCCTATCAAAAATGATAGAGGGTCAACTCTGCATATTTTTATTGCGGTCGATAAAACTTTGTTTCATTGCTATATTCTAGAGTCAAAACGAGGACTTTCGAGAGATCACCACATAACGGATGTAAAGGAACTTCAGTACAAGTCCAAGTGTGGTAATTCCTGTTTTTTATTCCGGGTCTTCCGTTCCGTCAAATAACCCATGTATTTCTACTTGATTCTAGTGTGAAGATTTGCTACTAAATTCGCATAAATTTGGCATGAAATATGTATATCAAAAGCCAATAAACAGTTAGTTCGGCATTGACTTTTCATAATGAATAAGAACCCCAATGGTTTTATCTGAAAGCTTTTTATCTTGTTTTTGTGTTTTATTGATAATTCCAAGATTCCCAGATGAGTTGTATAACTTTTGTTTCGTGGTATCTATGAGTATGCTCAGAAAAGATCTTTCAGATAGCTTTTCAATATTTCAAGCGCATGATTGTTCTGCGCAACGTTAACTTTCAATATTTATTTATCAAAGCAAAACTATGCGTTAAAATACACTATTCAATCCCTCATAATTACAAAATATTAAATATTAGTATTTCACATTAGGTCTAATAAAAATATTTCAACTGAAATTTTTATAATACCTAGATAATTTAGTTTCTTAGAAATAGATTTGCTAAGTTAAAAATTATTCCTAGTCATAAATTATAAAATTCCGCATACGAAATGTAGTAGACTGCAATAAAAAGATTAAGAAGTCTGGGAAGCAGCCTCGATTTAAGCAAGAATTAATGAACTTTTAGTGGAGTGATTTGAACGATAGTTTGAAATAAGTGCATAGAAAAATCAAAATTCAGTTTGCCAAATGAACTTATGTAAACCATGCACACGAAAAAAGTTTAGTATTTTGCAACAAGCTAGAGAAATATGATTAGCGTTTATGTAAAGTGGTAAAGTTTGCAAGTTGAGACAAGCGTAATATCCGCAACCAAGTTTTGTGTCGTAATCGACCAGGTAAAATAATATATCAGTTATTACTTATCACCCGAGTTTCATACGAGTTACAAGCGCAGTTCATATTAAAAGTAGCCAATTATTTAACGCAAGTCATAAATAAGCTTCTATAAACTATCATAGTACCACATACATGCTAATTTAACTTTAAAAGCTTAATTTGTGTAAAAATTATAAATCAAAGTTTAATTAAGAAGAACGAATTAAAATACTAATTATTTCGAAACAAATATATATATATATATATATATATATATATATATATATATATAAAGATTTACGTATATTTTTAGATAATTAAAAATATTTAGAAAAATTTATTCCTCGAATGGGGTTCTATCCCAGGACCTTTGGCTTTACGCGCCAATGCTCTACCACTGAGCTATCGTGGGAACCAACAACAGTCGACAAATGAGTCCTTCTAAATTATACATATACATATATTAATATTGCGAAACAGACATGTCTAATAAAATCTCAGTTAATACGAGGCACAAGCCATTATTATTGACAATGAAGAAATTAGGTAGCCCATGGAAAACAAAAAATATAATCTCATTAAGAGCAACTCTTTACTTGAATAGCATTTGAAAGAGATAGTTTTAAGTTTCGCAAGCGCAGTGAAAAAATAGAATTAACCCGAGAACATTTTCGCATAATGATTTATTATGACTTTAAGAAAGGTTTAAGTGCGTATGACTGCTAAGAAAGTTGGAGATCGACATTTGGCGATAAGCCCCCTTGCTTGGTAACAATTTACAGATGGTACAAGGAATTCGTACATGGAAGAACTACAGTTGATCACCAAAAAAGCGTAGGCCCTCCGATTACCGCTGTAACAGAGGAAAATGTTGCTGCCGTGAAGAAGATTATAGAAGCAGATAACAGAACTAGTTACGCCGTTATAGAATCTCAACTGGAAATTGGATCCTCATCTGTGAAAACAATAATACACGACCACCTTCATCTGAAAAAAGTCGTAAGTGGTTTTGTACCCCATCATCTTACAGATTTTCAAAAAGCAGAACAAGTACGAATTTTCCACGAAACTCTAACACTGCTTAAGAATGGTGGACACCAAATTTTGTAGAAAATTGTAACAGGCGATGAAACTTACATACCATTTTACGACATGCCAACTCGACAAGAGAGCCGCGTATGGATCCATGAATGCGAGGCCATACCAACAATAATCAGAAAGCAACGAGCAATGAAGAAAGTAATGTACGCTGTGTTCTTTAGAAGTATCGGTTTAGTAAGCGCTATTAGGCTAGAGGAGCAGAAGACTATCACAGCTAAATGGTACGTCGAACACTGTTTGCCAGAAATGTTTAATAAAGTGGCAAAGAAAGGAATTGTGCTACATCACGATAATGCTTCTTCCCACATTGCAGCGATAACTCGGCAGTATTTGGCTGCAAACAAGATTAATGTAATCAAACTCCCTCGATACTCACCGGATCTGACAATCTGTGACGTTTGGCTGTTTTTGGGCTAAAAAAGTACTTACGAAGAAGAACGTTTTTTTAATAGGAAGAGATCGATGCTGTTGTTCGGTGTTATTTTGATAGTATTCCCAATGCTGCTTGGCTTGGAGCATTTAAGCAGCGGAAGGAAAGAATGGCTAAGTGCATTATAGCAGCAGGCAACTACTTTGAACATATCTAAAATAAAATTTTGAAAAAGTTACACTGGTTCTTTTATTCTCAATAATAATGGCTTGTCCCTCGTATGCTATATAAAATTATTGAGTCATTTTACATAATAGTATGATCAAAATCCCTGCTCGACTTAATTGAATTTAGAAATTTCTCTATATTCTTTATAGAAAATAATATGTATTAAACATTTTCTAAATACAACAGGTTTCCTTAATTAATAAAATGTGTTCTTTAATTTAAAACATCACTGCAATATCTTAAGTTAAATATTTCATAGGGTTAAAGTGGAAAATTGTTTCAGAAAATCACCACGTATATCAATTACTAAATATGCATAATACAACTCCATAAAATTTTCCCCAAAATCTGTCCTTTTAGAGGTACTAGAAAATCACTAACAATATCTAAAAGTGAATATCACTTAACAGAATTTTATACAATCATAGAATGTAAATGCAGTTCCTATAAGTATGCGGCACATTCGAAAATATCCTTTAGTTAATCGTATGGAAATTAAATGTTCGTGTAATATCCGACACGTTGATTTCAACGACACTTTCGAGATGATAAAATATTGCTGCTTTTATTCGTTACCGTATTGGATTTATATCAAATTCGATTTCTCTTGCCAGTGAACATGAATGACAGTTCAGCCTATATCTCTAGAATACTATTTTATTTTTAACGTTCGCGCCGCTGATAACTTTTTCTGTAGGTCTTTGATATTACACGGAAAATGCGATTTTTGTAGATCTTAATTTATTTCTAAATTAGATCAAATTAACTTTAAATTTATATACTGATATCGTACAATTTTCGATGATAGAAATATTTAATAGCAGTATTACCACCCAAATATTTAAAATAAAAAGAGCTTTTCACGTTCTTTTCATTTATGCGTAATTCTATATTTAATAGCCTTTACCTTTCTAAGACACGTTTCTAATTATCTTCGTCCTTGCTTTAATATTCAGAAATGATTTTCTATAAATATTTTGTTTTGACCTATCATTTCATTTTCCAGTTAATATTTATTGTTTCCAAATTTACTTGTGTGTTACTATACATTTTTATAGATAAAGTTTCCAATTTCTAGTAAAGGTGTTACAGACATATGGTATATAAAAGCTAAAATAAAAGGTTTAGTCAAAATGAAGCTATACTTTCTAGAAGGAGTAATCAGAAATAATCTTTTGAACTATTTTAAATTATAATGGAAGTTAGTTGATCTAAAAGGAAATACATTTCTGTTTGGCGACCCCCAAAGAATTTTAAATATTCACTAAACATATGTTTCTTTCTTAATATATTGAATAAAAATTATTAGTGTGAACAAAGATAACTCGGGTTCAAGCAGGCCACGCGTACTGTGGTCTAACGCAATGCAGTTTTGCAAAAATTTTGGAAAAACGCAGCTTTGCCTAATTAAATTAAGAAATGATGGATGTTAATATTTCAAAACTGAGATTATAAAAATAAATTAAATTAATGCTTTCTCAAAGGAATACTCAATCAAATTGTAATTAACTTTTAAGATAGGAATGATAAAATTAATTTCTAATAATGTCGTGATCGGTCTACATTACTACAGCATACTCTTATAAAACTGCAATCTTTGCTGTAAAATTAGAAGGTGTAAAATTTGTATCATTTTATTTGCTACTTATGATTGTTTTGATTAATATTACGGTACAGTTCGTTTATTAGAAAATATATTTTATTTCTTTGAAATATTTAATTTAAATGATAAAATTAAATAAACACATGCTTTGGTCTAAAGTTTGAAACATCTTCAACTCCGAGTAGATTTAAATTTTTTTTAGCATTTTGAGTGCAAGGAAATGACTTCACTATAAATTCATTCAGACAAAAATTTCAGAATTTCAGTTATACACGATGCTTACTGATTTTCAATGTAACATCTCTTAAGTTCGATAAATTTATTACATCCATTTGGCAGCATACCTATGCCGCTAAAAAATAGTTTTCTTTTTTGGTGGCAAAATTGTCATCAGCAATCGCTTTGACTTTTTCATTAGTCTTAAACTTAATCAACTTAAATATTCAGATTTAAATTTTGTAACCATGTGAAACGGACACTTCGGCTTTGTGTCAATTACTTGCTATAGTTTTGGGTAACTCGACTAAGATGGATCCAGTGTTGAGCTAAATAACAAAAAATATTTATCACTGAGTTGCATACTTCAGAGCTCTATTAATAGTTTAACTTTTATTGGTAATTGCTTACGTTTTACCTTTTTGGCGTATAGTGTTTTTAGTTTTCTTAGTTTTATAATGGTTAAGTTTGAATATTTTCGATATTTGACCTATTTATTTGTTTCAAAATGTTTGCATACTTTTGGTTATTTTTAACACTCTTTGATGTTCTTCCTTTGGTGGGCAATTTAATTTTGGGGGCTATTACTTAATATTTTTGCCTTTTTTTGTATATATATTTGCGGTCCCTAAACTGCTTAAACTGATGCATTTATTGTTTTCATTCCATCTACTAAACTATTGAAGGTTTTGCCTACTTCTTAATACCTTTTATGCTTCAAAAATTGTGTAAAATGTAAAAATTTGTCAGATTTTGTGACTTCTTATTAGACCCTGGAAATAGATCCAATATTTACATGCAAGTTTACCTTTGTATGTTTAATTCCATTCAATTACTCAGACAGAATGTATTTTTATGCATTTATTTGAATAAAATAAAATGAAGAGCTAATATGTACATTTTTCTTGCTTAATCCTAGTTTCAAACCTATGTTAATTGGTTATACCTTTTCTACGCTACTTATGTACAAGAATTCGTGTTAACACGTTCAGCGCAGAGGACGTATAACTGGCGCTCACGGCTTGTTCAACTGGCGCACTATGAAAAATTAAGGTCCGTTTCTGATCAAATATCGATAACTCGTTTGTTTATTGATATAGACAGCTGAAATTTTGCATACACATTAAGTTATATATATGGCTTTGAACGAATTAAAAATATTTTTAATTTATTCAAATTAAACGAAAAACATGAAAATCGTGAAAATTTGTATTTATAGTTAAATTCATTAGTATATTAAAATATATCAAAAATTAAATTAAAATATTACTTTTTTATTTAACATTAACCATAATAAACACAAAACTGACCTAAAATATATATATTAATTTCATATAAATGTTTAGTTTAATTATAACGAATAATCAAATAATTTTAAAAACT
>JAHWXV010367540.1:0-11482 GCA_024586415.1 Phrixothrix hirtus | reverse complement strand
TTTTTAATATAATTTTTATATATATATATGAAGTCATTTTTTAAATTTCTCTATTTGAGATTGTAAATTTTAAGACAAGTATTTTTTATACATATTAAAATTTTTTTTTTTTGTATATATATATATATATCAAGACCTCTCTTAAGTGCGTGGATGTAAAAAGGTATTAATTAAATAAACGTTCAATTAATTAACCTTGCACACAAATGGTTTAAATACGTTTATATTTAGACAGATAATTATTACCTTATTATTTATTAAAACCGTAAATTAGTTAGAGGCAGTACTTACTTAAGAAATGGGTACCCTTAACCGTTATAATCTACTATTTCAGGAACTGTTAATTTTAATTTTTTAAAATATAACAGCGCCTTATATTGAAAATCAATTCAATTTTGAACTGTCAATATTGGATCATCAAATTATTAATAGTTTAGTAATATACAATTTATAATCTTGATTACTGTAGTATCTTTAGTATTTTATTAAGTGTTTTTTAAATAAACGTTGTTTAATCGTAAATTATTACTTATTTACAATTTAAACAATACAGGCTTAGATAAAGACAATTATCCGTAAACATAGTAAAAATCTCATTGACGTAAGTTAAATTGTATAGGAGTGTCATATCAAAACAGCGTTTGTTGGGTTGAATAATAGGTAACGTTTGCATCGTTAAAGTCCTAGTCAAGAATAGAGAATATTAAAAGTAGAGAAAAATAGACCGTCTGCAGATGGTGCGATGGTGCGTTTCACGGGTGCTTCTTATGAGTAGCGATTCAAGTGAACGGGGTGATCATGTCCGGTGAATGGTGTTATCGAAATCGGCAAACCAAGTATTCCAGTTTTTTGCTTCAGTGTATGGATATCAATAATTATGCGGTATTTGTTGACTACAAAACATATTTGAAATTGGACGAATCATTTTGAATAACATGGAATAATTGCAAAAATAGTTCTTGAAAGTTGCTATTCTGTACTTTTTCAATTTTCTTATTCTCTTATCCTTTTACTTTTTCTGCTAATTTAATTTATTTCCAGATTTCAAATAAGTTTAGGATTTTATAAATATGGCAATAAATGATAAAAATAAACAATATTGAATATCGCCTAAAGATCAAACCAGTCTCTTAAATATTATGATGTACTGAAATTTAAATTAATTTAAATTGAAAAGGGAAGTGCCATGGGCTATTTTATTATTTGTTTATAAATAGTAATTTACATTTTAATTATATAATGTCAGTGAGGTTTATTAAGAAGACTAAATAAACAGGTGGAAATCTTAATTGGTATAATAGGTACACTATGGCGTTCTTGAATTCCATTACATGAAATAATTAATTACACCTGTACATCTAATATCTGTTAAACACAACATGAAGCTATTGCTAAGGGCATATATTTTAAAATAAACTAATTATTTCTATGTATAATTTGCGCTTTCGTGTGCTGTGAACATCTATGTGTTGTTCATATGCAATGATTTCGATGTAATGGATTTGGCCTTGACGTTTCTCAACCTTGTAGTGAAGCTGTTTGTTGCATTAGTATACAGGGTGTAATTATTAAAACGTCAACAAAATATACGTGAAAGGCTCTAAATATAGCCAGAAACAGTTTTTCAATACAAAATCATTTTCAACAGGGAGGTTCAAAATGACATTTTGAGAACGACTGTTAATTCTCGCTGCTTTCAAAATCATATGTGTTGTGTAAGATGAAACTCATATTGCATTAGTTATTTATTTCTACAATTGCTTTTTATGATTTTGTTTTTCAAACTATCAATAACAAATACTTCAATTGTTAACTAGAGCTGTGATTACAAATAAATTTATAACGGTAGTTTGCTTTAATATTATTATATTTGAAAGTTCCGTAAGTTACTTTTTAAGCAGCCATGTATAGGGCTTAATTACTTTCATTATTTCAAACCTGAACCTACTCAATGGTTTAAAATACGAATTTACAGTAAATACGATATCAAATCAAACACAACATTCAGAATTTGCTTGTACCTAGGCACCGTTTCGGTTAAGAAGTTTTTAAGGTCCCAGAAATAACAATCGAACTTGCATGATAAATGTAACCAGTTATATACTGAATTTCACATAAAATATTTTGAGCCTGGATAAGAAGAATCTTTTTCCTTTTTCCAATCATAAACGAAATAACCTCAGATAATTGTTAAGTGGGTAAAAGAGCCTAAAAATTTAATCAACTTACATTTTATCAGCAAGGACACCAAAAGTGAACAGTATGGTGATTTTCATCGTTCTAAATGTAGGTGTTGTGGGAATTGGTCATCTCATCCCTAGTGAAAGGAACCACTGGTAACATTTTAATCTAAGCAGAGTATTGTCGGATTGCAACGCTTGTACTTGTTGAACTTAATAGAGGTGCAAGCTGTGTTCGCTAAGGATTCTTCACACAACATAGCGGGATATTCGTAACTGTAAACCTAATAGTCTAATGTTCATTTGGGGATGTTGCTCCACTAAGCTCAAAATTTACGGTTGTAATCCATACACATGAGCGGTGTTCGTGCGTCCTCGTTCGTTGGTTTGAGGTGCAAAAGATCTATGATTTCGTAAATGCTGGACGATCCTGTTAATTGAACCGATACTTGGAATATCCTGGTTAGGATAATATTCTTAACACAAGCGACGGGCAGCTTCTACATTACCTTGACCTCCATCATAAATCAAAGCAAGGTTTATTAACTCAATATTTCTTAACCTATTCATGATTAAAACTGATTTTCGTTCAACTTATTCAACAAAATAGACACGCGTAACGTTCAAAAATTTAAATAACTGCAACTAATAAAGAAAAGTGCAAAAATTGAAAGCACTGGTTGAATACCGTCTATTCTAATGAACTAAACCTAACGTAAACGAGTTAAGGCGATTTTAGCTGAATACGCGTACTCGTGCAATTTTAGTTAGTAAGCATCTACGTCATTGTTCTCAAATTTCACGTTGTGAAAGTTATACTCGGACATATTTAATGGATTATTATTTAATTTACTACCTGCTTCAAAATTAAATAATAAATGCCAGCGATTCGCAACCGTCAAATTGTAATAGTTTTATTTTCTTCTCTAAGGGGTGGTTTATAAACTAATATTGTTACATATGGAATAATACTTTGGAAGCTATGATTAAATTTTCTTAGACTATTTTTATAACATCCTGATCGATGAGATTGTTTTTTATGTTATGACGTATGTCCCAAAAGTAAGGTCTGATGTTTTATTAAAACTTAATAACTAATTACATTGAAAAATTAAACTAACAATTTGTGCGGCCCCCATAAAACAGAGAACACCACACTGAAATTTTTTTTTGTGAAATATCTCTTATCCATAAATTTCAATTACCTTTTTATGAATTCACGTGTAAAAATCGAATGATATAAAACAATTCTAATGTTATATAGCATTTTATCAACTTGTTACATGAATAGATGTAATGTTTATAAATAAATAGAACCCTATTTCTATAGCAACAACCATGCCTTTCATGAGGTGCAGTTATCCCACTGTTACGCTAGTTCTGAATGTTCAAACACGTAGGGCATGCAGTAAATTTGGCGCATAAGCCTTTATTTTCATTACGTTTGAAAGTTTTTTTCAGCGCTATTTACAATAGGTTTTTTGGTGTTTGTATAGTTCACGTAGTAACTTTTTCACTTCCTAATATTTTTTTAGATATTCATCTTCGTAGGTTTTTGTTCTTTTCTGACAGATGTTTTACTCAATATTCATCCAAATTTCCTTGAGTTTGTTTAAATTTGATTCCTCATATCCCTCTGTATGATATCGGGGTGTACTGCGATGGTTTCGTTTTTTCGTACTTTGTATTCGGTTTCTTTCGGTTGTTTTGATGGAAGTGTTTTGGCCAGCTTCTTCTCGGATATTTAAATTGAACCTCAAGCTCAATTTTGAATTTAGACATAGTGGTGATATTGTCACTAACTCCAAAGATTTTTGTATAAGTTTTGTATTGTGGTAGTCCCAATAATTCGACTGTTCTTTTTGTAATATAGATGACCCGTGAACTGTATTTTTATTCCTTCTGGAATTTATTTTGATTTTCTAAATTGATTTCTTCCACCAGGTGGTAATATCTAGCCGCCATGGAGTATTATTGATATTTCTTCTATTTAGTTTTATCAGGGGTTTATTAGGGGTTTTATATGTATCAGATTGGTATTCTTGCCTAGAAGCCATCTTTTGTTTGCTTCATTTTATGTGTTCAGGGGAGGGGGGTTCTGTAGATTTTCCAGTCTACCGTATGGACGTGTTTAGAATTTTTTTATGGTCAATGCGCCAATGCTTAATTTAAAATAATATTAAAATTGCTTGAAAACTTACCCTTCAATGTACAATGTTATTTTTAAAAGGTGAAATAAGATTCATAAAGTAAGTTTGTGGATGGTTTATTGATTATATGGAGTAAAATATGGATCAACTAGTTTCGATGATCGTCACGTGCTCATCTCCATGGACGATAATTAATTGTTCACATTAAAGCTAAGGTAATATTGATTAAAATAACATTAATATAAAAAGTACGACAGTACAGTACAAATAAAAATTAAAAATTAAAAATTTGTTTATATAAAATAATTCTAACACCATATTTTACTTTTCTAAATCACATACTTTAAAGAATAAGGCTTTAAGAGATATAAATTTGAATTCAAATTTTAATCGCGTCCTTAATTTAAAAAATTATGAATATAGATTTCATTCAACATTTATGAATCATAACAGTATTGGTACAACCCCTTCAATGCACTATAGTATATTATGATACAAGATCGGTAAGTGCCTTATAACAGGTGGAAAAGAAATTAGATAAACGAGACATGAAGGGTCGAGTTTTGCTAATTTTCAAGACCTGTTATACTAAGGCACTTGACGTTTGTATGTCATACACTATTTTTTGCGTTAACGACAACTAGCAAACAATTAGAACGGTTTGATATTAAACCCTTACACCGTTTTGCACCACTACTAGTTATGAATCATAACGTGCTTCTAAAGCATGATCGCGGCGTTACTTTGACCATCACAACAGTTCGGGATATATATCAGAACGTGACAACTAACATAGCTAGAAAATGTATAAAAATAGGTCGGTAGCGTAAAAAATATAATAAGGTGACTTCACCATACAAAATTTAAAGAAATTCCAATGATAATTGGTTAAAAACTTTTATGATTAATTACAAAATGCGTTAATCCAGATGTTTGCTGTTATAAATTCAATCATGTTCTATTTGTTTTGAGTATTTAGGAATATCATTGATGAAACTGCCTTATTGTGATGTTTTTCTAATCTAACTCAACAATATTTAGAAATTGTTTCACTTAATTCTATTACTAAGAAAGAGGTCTTTAGATCTTTAAATATTTTTTATTTAATTATTTAAATATACTGTTTAATTTTAAAAGATAGAACATATATGAGTTGTGAAAGAAAAACAAAAGGAAAATACATAAATCCAGACGTCATTTCTCTACATAGTCACCGTTGTGGTCCAAACACATTTGATATCGCAAAATAAGTTTTTCGAACCCTCCGTATAAAATTTCGCCGTCTAGGATTGCCGCTAGTTTTGAACTGAGGTTTGTAACTTATCAAATTCTCTAAGGTGTTGAAACGCAAGCTATTCCTTCATGCGTAGCAATAGATGATAGTCACTTGATGTGAGATCCAGACTAAACGCGGGATGATCAAAAGTTACCCATCTAAACTGTCGAATTGTTTCGACCGTGGGGCAGCTATATGCGACCGCAGTTAATCGTGCAAGGGTACAATTCCTGAGATAAGCATTTTCTGTCGGATGTATTGAACGGTATGGTGCAGTTTCAAAAGTATGCCATAATGAACCTGCACTGTGATTGTTGTTCTAAGCTCCATGAGCTCAAAAAATAGCAAACCTATTTGGCTTCGTGTTTGTTAAATTTTTCGGTTTGGTTGAATCGGAGTGACGCCACTGCAGGGACTGTTGTTTCCTATAGTGACAATATGGGTGAGAAATTCGTCTCCATATTGGCTAAAACGGCCAAATAAGGCACGTATCGATGGCATCTCACGTTCGTTGTGCGCACCTGTCAACATTTTTGGAACCAAGGGTGCACAAAGTTTACGATACCACAAATCGGAATAATGCTGCCATTGAAATTTCTGGAAATACTATAGATAGATCGTCAATCGTAAAACGTCGATTCTTCCCACTTCCATATCAACACGCTCCACAATATCGTCCATCTGGACGCTAGCCCTGGCACTCCTCACCTCATCGTGCACATTCGTACGGCCTTCGCGAAACGTACGACACCGTTGCCGCACATTTTCCTTCACTCATTGCATTCTACCTATATGTTTCACATAAATGACAGTGAATATTAGCACGAGTATATCCCGTGTGTTCAGAAATCTGATCGCAATTCGCAGCTTATGTAGTCTCTTATTATCGCATTCATTCTAACATGTTGACACGAAACGACAACCAATACTGTACTGAAGACAATATGGCGGGGCGATGTACAAGAACTCAGACAATGTTGTTGCGGAAGCGTAAGCCCATCCCTTGGTCAATCGCTCGATTTTAACGATTAGTCGTTAGTATTGAAATGTACCTTGTAGCTGTAAATTTGTTAATCATGAAATATCACTATTAAGTGGATTTCCATGTGTTCATCATTGTCTTAGATGGTTTTCCCATTATTTATTCAGGCGATTTTGAAATATTTCCACAAAGAGAGTATGTAAATGTGGTTGCCTAATGCTTTAATTCTCAACATAATGAAGCCAAATAAAACTCTTTTTAGAACGAATAGTAAATATTATCTTTTTGAGAACGGCATGATATCATCAAAATAAATATCTCCGAATGCGTTTTTTTATTAAGTATCTAGTTTAGCAACTGTGATAGGACATTAACAGAGTTGCTTTAATACAAACCAGTGATTGACTTAATCATTTCTAGATTTACACACTAAAATACACTCTTTAATTGTTCTGTTCTCAAGCTTAAAGTTACCTTATTTCTAAGCCCGTCAACGATGTCGCGGTAAGTTTTAGTAAATGATCACCTTTACTTTATGATACTAATGTTAATTTCGTTCTGTTCCGGTTTTCTTGATCATCAAATACTTTACGCGGCGTTATATGTATGCCGACCATTACTCTTGTCAATTTCTGTTGATGTTGTACTCCTGTATAGGCCATATATCTCAAGCACCCTTAACTCGACGGAGAAGCCATCCGCAATGATGGAAATCATTGAAATTTGGCCTCTATTGATATCATCTTTACTTATTTTTTTTTACATTTAACTACTCGTACTATTAACTATGTATTTGGGAGGAAATCCATCGCGTTTATGGTATAAAATGGATTACCCTCTAATTTGATTTTCTTATTGTCTACTGGAAAAATTTGAAAATTCAAAAGTTGAGATGAGGCTTGATTTCAATTTTGCATTATGATGTATTTTGTGTACGAATCAATTTAAATTTGGATGATTTGATCTCTTTTGAAGTTTAATTGAACAGTTGAATAGTGATCGGCGTTTAGGCTCAAAATTTTATATTTCCCAAGTATTTAAGTTCTTTCAAAGTACTGAATATAGGTCCTACATTATAAGTTGCAAAGTCCGTCAATTACTGCAAATCCATCTTTTTCAGTTTCGACACGAAAGTAGTGTCTTCTATATCGGGAATCGCGATTCTTTACTGTAGTAACGTAAGATTTCACTTCCGCTGTGAAACTATTAAAATTACCTTGTTAACGATAAAATTAAGTAAGTTTTCAAGTGATTAACGACTTCGGTCTTAATGTCAACTAGATCTTTAGAGTTTGTTTTGTTACTTATATAATTCAATAATTTACGTTGTTCCAATAAAATTAGTAAAAACTTGTAATAGCAATTTCGATATTAATTTAAATTCGTTCGCATGAAATGTTCTTGCTTATATTGACATGTTGGTTTTGTAATGCCAGTCCGATAACAATCTGTAGAAATGTGATTCACCCTTTAATGATATTATTTAAATCCAATTAACAATATTTAATTATTAAGGTACTTTCCCCATTTTATATTTTATTACCTTGTTCGAAAAGAGAAAAATTAAAATAAAATCTACTAAGTTTTGTTAACGTATATATACCTAGGTATTTTATTTACACGAAAATCCTTAGTTTTAACATATCAGGCAATGTTAATGTTCTTTAGCTAAGTAGGATTTCGCTGTTAGCGACGAGGTGTATTCTATAAGTTTAAAGAATGTACATGTTCAAACAGTGTGGAAATTTTAGTAGGGAGGTAACCGAGAATTTCAAGTAAAAAAATCTTGGACGATGCTGTATTTAAATTCTTTTAAAAAGATATTTGGGTCGCTGTAGTTATGACACGGATGTAATGAATACACGCGAAAGATGAACGTTAACGTCAGGGCAATTAAAACTTCGGCTTCGTGTGGAAGAAGAAATGAAAATCAGTCAACATTAAGTTCTAGTACTCAGCGGCGCTGATTTTTTAAGTAATGTCGAACGATCTCCACCAGAATTAGGAAAAGTGAAAAATGAAGAATTAGTTTATCTGTTCAGGAGTGTTTTCTTATTTTTTAGCTACCTTCTGAATTGGGTCTGTCGAAAAATAAAAGTATCCTTCCTGGGTATAGTGGCTGAAATCAAACCTCCATAGTAAGGATTAAAAAATCGACATGGTTAAAAGCAGTCATCCGATATGTATATTTCACACCCGAATTGGTTCATCAAAGGAATTGGGTTAAAGAAGGGACATTCACCAGTTGTAAAATTTGTGAGTGTCTATATCATTTTTATTTAATAGTCTTGTTGGTCATCAAATTCTACGGTGCTTTTAAAAACACCCGAGGACTGCATTCCATCAATCAATGAAAATTTAATGCAACAGTTGATGCAATTATTTCTCGAATTAAAACTTACGAAACAAATGGACTAGAGAATAGTTTCAAAAGACAGTTCATTTAATTTGTTAATGTCAATTTAATTTAGTAAATTATTATCCATTTGTAATATTTGTTGACGGATTAGTCACCTGTAAATTGTTATAACTTGTTCAATATTTAGCCCATCACACAAAGCACTTTGGGGTACTAAAATTTTACATTTTATTATATTGTTGTTAACGTAAATGTTCCACCTGTTTTCTGTAAATATTAGCAATCGCCCCCGGATTTAGGGTTAACCTCATTTGTATATTAAATGTGCGGAATCTGCTCGTTAACTAATATATATTACTGTAAACTTAGATTCAGGCCATTTAATTAGAATTTTGATTTATTGATAAAAGTTGCTTATTTACCTGTACTTCTGAGTTGTGAGATGCTAAATTGATTTTATAAATGTGTACAGTGCAATAATCGTTTTATTTCTATAATTTATGTGTTACCGATTTATTAAAGACACAGCGTGTACAAAACTGTTAGTGCTCGACCTAATGATTTTAAACATTCACAACAGCCATTAGTTTTAAGCTAAATTTAAAATTATTAAGCTTGCATTCACTTTACGTAAACCTCTTAATATTATACCGGGTGGTCAGGTCAAACACTTGTTTTTTTTTTCATTCATTGAAAGTAGAGCACATCTATAAAATTTGCTGAAATAAACCATGAACACGTTTTGATTAAGCACTTAACCTTCGCTAAATCATCAATAATTCTTTTTGCATATCCAAGGTGCACCATTTTTGCTACCCCTGTTGCTAACGAATATTAAATCCTGAATAGTGACATATTTTGTAGGGGGCCTCCCCTATTTGAATAGTGAATTACAACTCCTTAATTACAGAAGTATTCCAAATAATTAGCACTTGCTGTTTAACGTGCTTTTTTTCAGCCTCTACTATATCCCGCATCTGCATTACCGCTCTGAGGTAGATTTCGAACATTTTGAGATACAGGGCGTTTTCCGTAAACTATCCCTCTTCTGCAGTATTAAACTAGAGAACAATGGTGTCAATAATTCCAGATTTTCACGTAGCCCTACAATGTTCAGCTTCGAAAGTACAGATGAACTACGCCTCGCTTTACTTTAGCTTTGCCAGCCGTGGTTGAATACTTGTTAAGTCAATGCAAGCTTTATTTTCCATTGAGTTTGTAACAAGAGCTTCAACTCAATATCGCTACGATCCATTCTGCGCCAATTAGTAAACACCCTCTACATTAATATTTTGGTATACCACCATTACATGTAATGACCTCTATTAGTCTATTGGACATATACCGTATTGTATTATTGATATAATTGTAACTCCCACAATTCGTCTGCATTCCGAGGAACATTGTTGAAAATAATTAAAAGTTAAAAAATTAAAAAGGATTTACACATATCGAGTGTCCCTAGTTGGACCTAACTATGCTTATAAACTCTTTTATTTTTCATTTTATCGAAAAAAGTCACTTTTTCATAAAAACTTTTGCTTAGTCTAAAATGTTCCTAACCGTACTTGGAATTTTGAATTAATATACAAGGCGCGAGAAAAATCAGAAAACATGAAATTGTCAAGAGTAAACTTATCTTATTCTTAGAGATAGAAAGAACTTTATGTAGAAGATTGTATAGATAGCTGTGATTGTCTAAGTTAGCCATGAAAACAAAACACTACAAATGACATGTCAATAGAATTTATTGTTAAAACGTTAAAGTGAAGCAGTGCTGCAGAATGTTTGAATAATGTTTGAATATGTAGTTAAATGTTATGGTTTGGGTGAAATGCAATAGAACTTTTCAATAGAAAATATCCTGAAGTATAAATTTCGGTAAACTATGTTCGAGAGCGAATAAAAAAGTTTGATCAAACAGGAGATGTAAGAAATTCTAAAAAAATAAACGAGTTCACGATGAAAATGATGCTGTAACATTATTGGCAGTTGATTTGGTAAGAGAGAATGCAAAGAAATTCTTAACACAAAGAGCATGGGACTTAAATATTAGTAACAGTCATTTACAAAGAATTTTGTCAGACAGGAAGATTCATCCATATAAACCAGTGAGAGTACATAAACTTGAAGAAGGTGATGATGCGCTTCGGTTAGAGTTCTGTTTGTTACTGGGAGAACAAATTATGAACGACAGATTCTTCTACGGATATATTATTTTTTTCTGACGAATCAAGGTTTTGGGCAGAAGAAAATTCAAATTTTCTAATTATAACAAATAGTCAATGCTATAAAAAAGTAATGTCTGGTTTACAATAATGCACAAAAAAATTATTTGTCCTTATTTTTTTGACACAACTGTAAATCGAAAATCTAGGGATGCTGGAGAATGTTTTATTACCTGCACTTAATGAAATAAATAATTAAGAGTTCAGACAAGTAGTAAGGTAAAGCCGGTACCAGACCGGAAATGGGGCCCCAAGATGGCCGCCAAGTTGGTGGGAGGGGCGGAGCCCTAACCACGTGCGGGGGCCT
>JAHWXV010367485.1:0-10781 GCA_024586415.1 Phrixothrix hirtus | reverse complement strand
GTTATAATTAAACTAAACATTTATATGAAATTAATATATATTTTTTAGGTCAGTTTTGTGTTTATTATGGTTAATTTTAAATAAAAAACTAATATTTTAATTTAATTTTTGATATAGTTTAATATACTAATGAATTTAACTATAAATACAAATTTTTACGATTTTCATGTCTTTCGTTTAATTTATTATTCATTATATTGAATAAATCAAAAATATTTTTAATTCGTTCGACTTAATATGTATGCAAAATTTCAGCTGTCTATATCAATAAACAAATGAGTTATCGATATTTAATCAGAAACAGACCTTAATTTTCCATAGTGCGTTGGGGTAATGTGTGTTTCTACCTAAATACGGCAATATTTGTTTTAAATATGTTAAGAATAAATAAAGCTTCGGATTTAATTTAAATATTCCTAGGTTGCTTAAAACTATTCCAAAGACAGCAAGGTTTACGTTGAAAATCAATTAAATATTTTTAAAGAGCGGATAACAGCACAATCTACAAATAAATTATGATTCAAACCTAAGAAAATGAATATATGTTTATTCTTATAGCTTCTTACTACATTAAGGTTTAAAATGGTCTCTAAAATTCCAGCAGGAAGTTACCTACAGTGTCTAATTAAATGCACCATTGCTCGTTAAACGTAATACCAGTTGAAAATTTATATTTAATATTGCTAAATAAATTAATAATACGAGCTTTGTTCAATTGAAACACATCTTGGTATATAAAAAATTTATTAAGAAATATACTTACAAATAATTACCACAGCAATTAAGGCACATGTCCCATTGTTTCTCCAAACGATATATACCCTATTCGTAGAATTCCTGTGGCTGCTGATTGAAGAAGTGTTTTACAGGGTTTCGTACTTCTGGTGCGACTGAATACTATTTATTACCTTTTAATATCGTTTATCAGTGAATCAAAAATATGAAAATCTTAAGGCAATAAATCTGTGCTGTAGGGTGGACATTCTAAAATGCTCTATTTTTTTTGTTGCAGATTTTCTTTAACTACGTTGAAGGCACTAGGCCGAGCATTGTGGTGAAGCAGAACGACGCCACACGACAGCTTTTCTTGGCGTTTTTGTTTTATTACTTGATTAAGCTTTTTCAGCAATGGTTTGTCGTGGTCGATAAAAAAAGCCAATGTCACGTTGCCTGCAGAAGGCTGTTTTCTAAATTTCTTTGATAGTGGTGCATTTGAATGTTTCAATTTCATCGATGACAACCTACTGGATGGTTCAGAACAATGAGATCACGTTTCGTCGTCATCAATTATTGACAAGACAAAACCATTATCATTGCGGTGTTCAAATGACAAGTCCACCCGCTACCATTTTTGGTCTTCAGACAAAAGACGTGGAACCCATTGTAAACAAACTTTGCTGCAATCCAGTACTCGTACGATACTATGGAGAGATCCTACACTCACACAAACATTTAATCAAACTACTTGGATTGAAATTCGAGGATTTTTTCTACTCAAACTTACCACACATGAAATATTTTTTCCGTTGCTGCATTGCACAATGCACCTAGTTGTGGCTTATCATTCGTCTCCTTTTTCCTATTCTTAAACTTTCGGAACCGTTCTTTCACTTCTAGATACGTAATTCTTGCATTTACATACATTACATATATTCGAGTACGAATTTGCAATGGTTGCAAACCTGCAAGTTACAAAAGTTGAATAACCGCACGTTGATCACACTTGGACGGATTGTTAACAACAAATGGAATTTCAAAGTCACAATTCCCAAACTCGCTATCCAAAAAACTGATCAGTGTGACATTACGCACACTATTAATATTGAAAAACGCCACTTGAGTGATTATAATTGTTTCTAAGGCTGATCTGGCCAAAGATGGGCTTGAATTGAACAAACCTGGTAAATATATGTATGAAACCCACTTACAAAGGAAACACCCCATGTATCCACCTCTGATTTTAATGAAAATTGGTAATGCAGTAGACAACTGAAATATAAGACGCCAATATTTTTTTTATTTGTAGTAATTCCGTTTGAAGAGGTAAAAACCATCCCTAAAGTAGCGTTTGCTTTAAACCACCTAGAGGGTTTCGCATAGAAGGAATACAACGAGCTGTAACACTTGTTGCGCACCAGAGGTTGTCAAAGATGTTAAATTTCCTGAATTAGCTAGTTTTCTGCAGCCACTACAGTGGAGTAAGGGGGATCATATGTCTATACTGAAATGAATTCGGCAAAAGTTCAGGAATAATTTTCAAGCGTTAAAAATCGGGGCAAAGTCATGATTTATGGGTGCCACTTTACCTTAATTGTTTTAACGGTTAGAGCTTCGAAAATGGGACGGTAAAGTGTCCTATTTCAAAACCGAAAGGATTTACTGTTGTTATGGTATACTCACTAATTAATTATTTAACCCACGCTACAGGAGGAAGGTGCTTCAACTCAATTCGAGGTAGACTCACAACTAAAAATGCTTTAATTACTTGGGTCTAACGTTTTCCTGTAAGAAACTGTTATTTACTACTACTAAAGTTATTTATGACACTGAAATAATAAGATTGTCTGCTTTGAATAAGTCGCTTATAATTAAGATAACATAAAGTAGTACAGACAATACAAGAACATTTAAACGATCAATTACTTAATCAATAAAATTGCAAAATAGGCGACCCCTGGATTTATTTTCTAAAGACTATCTTAATTAATAATAACAAAATACTGGTCCCTTCTAATGGTGGCCTTAATTTCTATAATTATCTAAATTAAATATATATTTTCGGTTCGTTAATTAAATATCACACAAGAACAAATTGTCTAGCTGCTACTTGTTTGAAATAGGTCGCCTAGCAGTATATTACTATGTTACGAGAAAGGGGGATGATTGTCGGATTCCCCAGTGAAGCTCAGTAACTTATAGTGTGGAAGGAAATTAACGAAGAAGTATCAATTACTTGTAGTTGAGTTGGATTACGTGACTTTTGGTAGTAAGCCCCAAAGCGTCCTGTACTTCATGAATAAAGCGTACGTGATGGTACTTTCCCAGGCGTTCTCTAGCCCTATGGCCAAACCTTGAACGGGGATAACGAAATTCGACCCAATTTTCCAAATTCGCTTACAGCGCCAACCTGCCTAATTCATCACGATTCAGGCATTCGATATTCGCTAATGGTAACTAATTCGTTGCTTTCATGAACTTTTACGCGGCTTCACTACTTTATTAACGTCACACCTCGATATTGCATGCTTTCACTCGAAAAGTCTGATCTCAAATTCTTGTTCGATGACTTTTTACCTTAAAATTGCCGGGAAAACGGGGGTAGATGGTTAACGTTTATTTTTAGACGCATAAACATTACCATGGGAAAGATGATGCTGTAAATTGTTCTAAAAGCGTGAAACGGGGGTTTTTGAACGTTAATAATTACTATTAAGAATTGGTAGGAACCTGTGAAATCCTTATTCATAGTTCTAAATACAAAAATGATATTGACAGTTTACCCATTAGAGTTTAATATTCATATATTCATATAGGGTGTTCAAAAATAGATGACAGAGGTTGCAGAAATTTTAGACGCGCTTGTAGGAGTAAACTGTTTTTAATGAGACAAATTTTAAATAAAATATTCTCCATAATGAGGAATAAAAACACAATTTTTTTACCCTGATATCTTATTGTGTGGGTGAAAACCGCCCGCGAGAAGAATTAAAAGTGGCAAATGTACTCTAAATTAGAATGCATTTCTTTTAAAAAAAAACATATGCTATAGAGAAACCTAAAACAAAGAGTAAACGTTTTTGGGGCTTCAGGCCTTCACTTATACTAGGACTTAAAACCTATTTTAATGTTTGTTTTATAAAAATCGTTCATTTACGTATAGAATTTTTCTAATAGTGATTACAATTTGCTTCTTTGATGCATGCAGCACATGTTTAAGCATGAAGGGACAAATCACCCCATTTATAAAGTGTTTTAAAATATCTTACAATGAAAGTAAAATGATTATACTCGATAAAATATAAACAGGATCACAAAAATTAATCTCTTTCGAGATATTCTTATATTAGTTTAATAATGTAGGTTATGTTTACAAAAGTGCATATTGTACTGTTCATTTTATAGTCAAAGTAAAACGCTCCCAAACTACAAATATATTAAACGTTAACGATAACTAAAAATACTCGGCTGCTATACTGAAGAAACAACTCTAAACATACTTGGTATATGAATATTGCAACACTTATAGATGAAATAGTGCTTGAAACATTTTATCTGCATTATTGGAAGTATCTTATGCCATGACCAAGATATGATTTACAATTGGTTGGCACAATCCCATACTTTACTAGATTATAATTCACATAATGGTGTCTTATCGGCGAAACTAGTTGTGAAGTTTAATATTAAAAATTAAATGTGTTCCCTTTAATTTAAATTTTATTTACAACAAATATCATGGATGAAATGAATAAATCTGCGATTTACCTGAAATCCATTACACCCGTCTGGAGTTATCTAGACCTTTCTGCTAATTTAACAGTATCAGCCTTTTACTGGCTACATTTCAAATGCTAAACATACCTGCACTTCTATAAATCATAAGGAAAGTGAAATAAAAGAATACATTAAACATATCTTATTAGATTCAATGAATGAGTTTAACAGAGTTGACGTAACAATCGAGGAATCTTTACGTTTTCCAGAGTCTTATAAACACAATCATGTACAAATAGTAGAAAATAATATTCTGCATACTCTACCTGATCCACCTCACTCACCCACAATGAAGTTTACGGAAGACAAAGAAGAGCTATTTTATGAATATAAATCAAGAACTGTTCAATATTGGAGACGTGGAAAAATTAAAAACTTAAATATTAATACTGTAAGACAAAATTTCAGGAAGGTGAAGTCTGTTAGACAGTTACGACGCTGGCCTAATTGTTTGAACGAAGGAAGTACTTATCGGGAAAAAGTTGCTTAGATTTGTGTTACAAAGTTCAAATCTGCAATTGAAGCAGATTTTATTATTCGCGAGAATGACTTACACAAATGGGTTCTTCAAGCTGAAAAACAAATAGGTAAGAAAAATATTCGGTTCCATGCTTCTACAGATTAACTGATACGATTTAATTACACACGTAGAATAGTATTTCGAAAGCTGAATAAATTTTTAACTAGGAAAACTAGAAAATGCTAACGCTTTTTTTATGTTTTATCAGATATGATTGTTTTACTTTCATTGTACGTTATTTTAATATACTTTATGAATGGGATGATTTAGCCTTTCATGTTTAAACACATATGGGGTATGCAAGAAGCAAATTGTAATCACTATTAGGAAGATTCTATACCTATGTGAACGATTTTTATGAAATAAACAATGTTAAAATAGATTTAAAGTCCTAGTATAAGTGAAGGATTGAAACCCCATTTACAACCATTTTTCGGCAATACGTGTAAACAAACATGTCGATGTTGTTTTAGCTATTTCTGTAATATATATTTTTTTTCAAAAGAAAACCTCTATGGTTTAGGATACATTTTTCACTTATAATGTTTCTCATATGTGGCTTTGACCCTCACAGTAAAATATCAGCATCATAAAATTGTGTTTGTATTCCATATTACCAAGAATATTTTAAAGTTTGTTTCATTAAAATCGGCCTACTCCTTCTATGAGAAAATCTCAATATGGCTTAAAACAGGTCCAACTTTAGGGATGCTGTTTCCCCTTAAAACCGAATTACTATAGGTCTCTTATATTTTAATTGTCTACAGCATATCCAAATTTCATTAAAATTGGAAGGGGCACTTGTGGATGTTTTCTTGATAGTAATTTAATTGCGTCAACTTCCTTTTTTTGATTACACTGTAACGTTATTTTTTAATTGCGCATATTAGTTGTGAAAAAGCAGCCATTATTGTGTGAGTCGTTTCCATCTAATTTGAAATTTTACCTTGCAGTATAAGTGTTTGTCGTGTAACAAAATCCATTAAAATACCTTTGTAATTCAAACTTTAGAATTGTTAATTTGAGTTGGGAACTGTTTTTAATGTTAATAAAATTTCTCCTTTCTGTTTGCTATGGATATTATGTAGTTATAATATAATTAAAGCGAATATCGAGTAATTTCCAATTTTACCGATAATAAAAGCGGTCGCCCTACTTTAAAATATCGTTATTAGTTATCACTTAACAAAGACGCCGTTTTTGATGTATCGTTTAGTTTCTATTAAATATTTGTGTCTTTTAAGAAGTTTATTTTGTGAAAACCGCCGTATTTATATAGCGGGTAAGTTAAGTAAATGTTATTTTTAATACTTAATTTAGAGCTGCCGTTATTCACCCTTACTTTATTATTCGACGCTGTCGAACATGACCGCCAAGATATGTTCGATATCACCCAGAGTATCCGCTCTGGTAACGTATACTAGCAACTTTTGAGTCGGGTCATTCGATGTCGAAGATGCCAACTTCTAAATAAATTACTACAAACCTTGAGAAATTTTTTCCGGCTGCCGTACTTAGGAATCACTTGTTTTATTGTTTTAAAATATATTTGGAGTACCTACTATTATTCTCACAGGCTGGATTTAATTTAATTATTTTCGCATTAGTAATCATTCCATTTGACTTTGTGCTGTAGAATACGTCATTTAGATTTTTTGTTTATATGATCTTGTGAACGCTTGATCTACTTGGCTCTCTCATTTGCATTGCGAAGTAACGCTAGCCTTTCTGCTGGCGTTAGCTGTATATATTTACTTTATGCTAGCACTTCACGAAACGATGTTGGGTTTTCATGATCTAGAGCTTTTTATTAATTTCTGTAAATTCCTTCTGCTGATTTTTTTGACACAGTGTCTAGCCGACTGTAATTCTTTAGCCACAGAATGATGCATACAATTTCACACATCTCAGCTAATTATTAAATAATCGTAAATTTATTAAATGGATAATAACTGTTTAAAGTAGAAACTTTGATTTTCTTCCTTAAATTTTCCAATGATCTTTTAATTGTGCATGTTTACAATTTCTTTAAAATAAAAGCGAAATGTTTGGTTTATTTATGTTTCTGAAAGGGAAAACACTTCTTAAATAACTTTCACTCTTAAAAATATTCGTCAATGTTTAAGCCGTTTTAACGCGATGTAAATTTCATAGAGAATTTCTAAAAAATCTTTGTACTTTTGTGGAAATTTAAATTTCTAGATTGGTAATTGTCCTATTATTAATATTTGCAAACAATTTCCTTGTGTATAATTTAAATTTTGTGAAAATAGTTCAAAACCAAAGTAGCAAATATGTTTCAAGCATATTTGACGTAATTTGTATGCACTAATACTATGAATCTTTTATACAAATGAATGTAAATCAAATACATTTTAATTGCTAAAATTGAAACTTACGTCAATTTTGGAAATAACTTTTTAATAATTAAATCATAAATAATTTATAATTAATAAACAACAGTTTTAGAGAGAAAAATAAATTTAGGTGATTTAAAAGAATACGTTCTATTGTTTTTTATTAAAGCAGTTGACGAACCATGAACTGGAAAAAGTACATTAATAATAAACGTAATGTGATATTTTCTAAACAAAAATAATTAAGTTTCTTGGTAAATCATAGTCATGCTGGCATGACAAACTTTTACGCAAAAATTTACACAAAGATTTCGGTTTAGATAATTTTTTTATAGAATTGTCTCCTCTAAGGTTCCGCGCATACGAGTATTAAATAGTGCTTCTTATATCCAGAACGCACTATAATATTAGATTTACTCTACTGGCATGTAAACTATTTTTAGATTGATGTATCTGTTTAAGTATCAACTAACGTAGTATAAAATATCATGCTCACTTAACTTCTAGGTATGTTGATTTTATCTAAAAGTTGTTCGAATATAAATTACGTTGAAAAGAAAATGGGCAATTTATTGCGAATTACCTTTGTGTTTCCAAATTTTAACTAAAAATTGTACAAAACCTCTTAATTCAAATTAACTTAGAATTAAATTAATTTAAAATTAAAATGTTTTTAACATGTAAACCACAAGCTGAATCTAAAAGTTATCATTCAGTTGCGTTTTTTAAGGTATTTGTAATAAGTTTGTTTTAAAATAGGTAATACTATTTATAGCAAGATGCAATAGTTATATAAGATCCAAAAACAATATATTTAAACCTTGATACTTCTTGTGTAGAACAAAAAGGATAACATTTCTAAAAATTGAAACTTGCGGAGATTCATAGAAATAACAACAGAAATTACGAGACAAAAATTCAAAATACGTAAATACGATTAGTCAACTTCAAAGGGGGTAGTAGAAATTTCTACTACATGAAAAGTTGCTAAAAATCCTGCACAGCTAAAAACGGGGTCTATTCCTGAATAATAGCTGAACTCTTAATTGCTTCGAATAATGCTACCTAAGTGATCGAAGTTCAAGAGTTAGTAATCGACCAATTCTAATTCAACGACGCCTAAGGTATCATTTGACAATAAGGTTCAGTCTAATAACGAAAACAGTAACAAATACGTATTATGATTTATCACAAATGATTCGCATCTTTCGAGTTCACAAGTTGATTTAAGATCGCTAAAAGTACAAATTTAATAAGTAATTATCCGAGAAAGATTTAATTCCACATAAGAATTACACAAAATCGATAATTATTAAATAATCAAAATCTGGAAGAAAATAAAACTATAAATTTTGAAAAGAAAAGCTTTTAACTACATTTGTTTAAAATAATTTTAAGCTCATTAGTATTCGTAATTACATGTGACCTTGACCAAACGTGATGTATTTAGTTTTCGAGTATTATGATGAATGGAGTTTCGTGAATAGAAATGCTTTTATTTGCAAACGTAAAAATGGTTAAACTTGAGCTACATTTGGGCAGTCATTAGTAAATAAATCTGGACAAGGAATTTCTGTTACATATTGGAATAAGTGTTATAATTAACGTAGTATTAGTAATTTGCTTTATGCATATTATACCTTTGAAATTTAATTGTGTGTTTATGAATTGTTTTTATTTAAATGCTTGTTTTACAATTTAAGTATTAACCCAAGTTTCATTTTGTCTAATGAATACAGCGTTAAGGTAATTTGACTGACGGCAAATTTAACTAATAAAATATGTAAGTCCATAAATAATGGGTGAAATTGATAAATAAATAAATAAATTATTAATTTCATAACCCTGAACTAGGGCAAGTAATGAACAACATGGAAAGTTAATATAGAATACAAAGACATTAATTTAACAAGAATCCTATAATTTTAAAGAGAGGAATAATATACTTGAAGTGATCAATTTGGTTTTATTTAAATTTCAAATAAACTTATTATAATGAGGGTTCATAAAGTAAAATATAGATACAAGCCAGTTAGTAAAGTTAAATGCATTTAGACCTTTAGCTAAAAAAGGACAAGATTAATACACCAAAACAGTAATATAAAGAATACCAAACGGCGATGACCACCTATAATATTCAAATCGCTTTTAAAATTATAATTATCGTGTAGTAACAAACATATGAACACTTAAAATTAATTAAATTTGCAGCTAACTTGAACCAATAGAAAAATGAAATATACTTCTATTTTAAGGTTTCAAATACGTAAAATCAAATATTATTTAATAAATGACGATTAAACATCCGATATACTTATTTTAAAATTTCAAACACTTTAATACAATTGGTTATACAACTAAATTAAGTTAAAGTGACTAAAATGAACTTAAAAAAATTTCGAATACTATACACTAAAATATTGTAGAATTGATTTGTTAAACCAATTTACAATCGTACTATAAACAAATTAGGCTATTTTACGATAACAAAAGTAAGGAGGTTTCCTGTTTCTTTATGCCGATATATTATACAGGAAACAGTCAAAATGTAAGTGATTAATTTCGGAGCTAATAGATAAATCCAAAAGAAATTATAAAATCGACACTTTGTACAACCAAAAAGATATCTTAAAGATGGTTAAATGCGTAGTAGAGTTTACTAAACTTCTTCTTGATTCGGTCAAAACCATAAGATCACATATTTATACTGCTTTAATTTCTATCGCAAATTACATGCAGTAAAACTAGAGAATGAAGAATTCAGTAGAAAAAATCTCTGATAAGAGCAAACACATAGGCCGTGAAACATAAGTGTACTAAAAACGATGCTAATTTCATATCAAGTGAAAATTTAATTAATCATTAAAATCCACACTTTGATATGAAATTCGCTTACAAAAATTTAAATAGACATTAATAAAGACTTCTTGCACGTCGGAATTTTTGTATCTATATTTAAGTAATTTTAAATAAATAGCACTGATAAATTATGTGCCCGCGAAAGAGAAAATTTCCTAAAATTAAATAATCCAAGATGGTAAAGACACTTCGAAAGGGTTAAAATTTCATAACCCTTCAATCACTCCCAAAATCAACCGTGTGAAATTTGGTAGAAAACGTAACTAGACGGAATGGAACACTACTGAGTACATTTAAAAATGAAAATATTTGCTTGGTTGAATAGAAGAACAAAATTTCGTTACCTTGACAATCAAAAGAGGGTATAAAACGAGATTCCCACTTAAATATCGTCATTCTGCATAACACAATTGAAAGTCGATACTACGAGGGTTGCCATTTATGTTGTTACAAATGACCACTAGATGTCGCTAGTGTAATAAGTTATTGCCACATTCGTAAAATTTGACATTTTGTATTGTAAAATCCGTGGCGGTTTAGAAATTGACAGA
>JAHWXV010367431.1:0-14809 GCA_024586415.1 Phrixothrix hirtus | reverse complement strand
ATATATATATATATATATATATATATATATATATATATATATATATGTGTGTGTGTGTATATATATATATATATATATATATATATATATATATATATATATATATATATATATTAGCAATTATTGAAACCTTTATTCTTCGATCTGTCAAAACCAAATCTTCAACTTTTTGGATGTTTTCGATTCTTCGTGCTTCCACAGGCTTTTCACATTTTGGATCATCTTAAATTGATTCTCTGCCCCATCGAAATTGCTTACACCAGAATTGTACTGTAAAATAAGATGGCGTATCCATATACGCCGATAGTCCTTTCATAAATAACTTTTGGTTCATTTCCTTCTTTTGTGAAGAATTTTATAACGCTTCTAAATTCAAGCTTTACTTTACTGATTTTCTCACACTTAATCCTCTGCCGAAATTGCAAGTAAATGGCAAGTAAATCGACAAATGTCACAGTAAGTTAACATCAAAGAATGGCGATTGTCACTTGTTACTTTCATAGCTAGGTAGATTATATAAAAATCTCCCCTCGTGCTACACTAAATTATCAGTTACAAAGTATTCAGAGTCTGTAAGTCACGGACAACGGACTAAACAAAATTTTATTATGAACCCTAAGGAGGTACGAAAAATGAAGAGAAAATACAAGAGTCGATCATAAAGTAATGCCTCCATGTATGCATTTTATGATTTATATAACTGCGGATGTCTATTAATGGTGTTGTAAATGTAACTTTATCTACTAATGTTATTCTTTTCTTTTTCATAATAACAGTTATAACCGTTGCACTGAGGCAACTAATTCATTTAACACGTCTTTCCGTTCTGCATAAACGATAATTGCCAAATTGATACCACGAAGTTTGTGCTACATGAGTTCTCAAATACCTTACTGTTGACGAGCAAAAGAAGCAGGTATAGTCGTGCCAAGATCTCCTGAATGCATTTGAAACTAGGGAACAGAATTTCTTCAAAAGCGTGGTCACTGGGGCACTTAATAAGCTGAAGGAGGCCAGCGGGAAGAAACTGCATAGATTCAATACAACTCCAGCTCTACAATACAATACATTATTTCATAATGGTTACTACACAACAATGGAATATCATGTTCACATTTTCTGGCCTAGGCCGGAAAATGATTATTTTTTAGCCACAATGACGACTAGAAAGTAAATGTTGCCAGACGGGAAAACAAAAAGTAACTACTGGGATGTTATCAAGTCTCGGTGTAGTTAACAATGTAATATTGTTCCCTCTGTTTAGAATTATGTATTACATTTATGTTGTACTTAATTATAAATCACTTCCTATGGGATATAGTAAAATTAAGTTTCATTTGAACGTATTCTTTTCATTCTTTCCTTAAACAACACTTAATGAAAGGTAAAATTCTAAAATCCCATTCTAGAATTTTATTAGTATTGTTTTTTAAGGAAAGAAAGATAAAGTATGTTCAATTATTCTTAATTTGAAAGAAAAGCAAACAAATAATTTTTTATTTTTAACCGTACAGCGATTAAATAAAGCTCCTATAGTTTGGTGCAAAACATGTCACCACTATGAAACAAATTTTAATAATCAAAAAATTTACTTTTTGTGAGGTTATGTAAGGTTGTATGCTGGACATAATCATATTATTCAAATTTCCTACTCCGCTGAAAGCCTAGGGCTTCATGATAACTCAATATTAGTTATGATAATTTTAATAAATAACTGACGTTTCATTTAAGGTGCTCAATTTTTATTTTAAAAAAGGTACACTTTTAAATAATTATTGTATAAAGTTTTCTATGCTATTTAAGGTAAAATATCATGCTTAACTTTGAGACCTTAATTTGAAACTATTATCTTTAAATTTCAATTATTACTACAACGATTATTAGCCGTGTTAGCACGTATATTAGCTTTACCAATTAGGATAATTTTAATCGTAAATACAGGACGTTTCTAAAGGACATGTACTAAATTCTAGAGGTAATTTCTCGGTGATAATTAAGGTCTGATCTTTATACGAACTTCATCGCATTGAGCTTGGAGCCATTAAAGTTAGGGGGAGGATTATAGCTTGGTTCTTAATTTTTTTTTCGAATTTGGTACAAGTTAGAAATACCGGGTGGCAAAAAAGTCTGGAATATTGCAAATAACTCAAAACGGTTTTATTAATTTTTACGAATATTTGCTGGTCGATACAATAAAATATTATAAATCTAGTGGAAGAACTTTCATTCGCGTAGTTATTCAGGGTAAGTAACAAGTATGGTCAACTTTTTATTTTTAAATAGAACACCTTGTATATTTTTATGGATATTGATAGATCTCTTTAGGATAAATTCAACTATATACGGTTTAACATCTCTATCTATCGAAATTACAGATTTATTGCAAATTAATGTTTTTATTTAAAAATTTAGTTTAATCGACTTACCATATAAGTAACTTCTTAAAAAAAACATAGCATAACAAGAACAACAAGATAAACATTAATGTTTCAAGAGATGTTCAAAATATCTGCCATTGTTGGCTAAAAAATGAGGAAGCATGTTGGTGAATCCTTGAATCATATTTCTGATAACATCTTGGAAAATTCCCTGAATTTCAGCTGTAATACGAGCTTTCAGATCTTCAGTATTCATCGGTTTGTTCTTATAAACTTTATTTTTTATATGGCCCCATAAAAAAATCTTAGGGGTCAGGTCCGGTGACCTGCCAGGTCACTCAATCTCACCCCTACGACCTACCCATTAATTCGGGAATGTGTGGTTTAAATATTGTCGAATCTAGAAATCGAAATGTGCGGAGGCACCATCTTGTTGAAACCAGACACTGCCCCTGTCAGCATAAAGAGCTTCAAAATTAGGCAAAACATGTTGCTCAAGTAAATCTAAATACATTTCTGATGTAAGATTTCCATCTATAAAAAGGGACCAATCACATTCTGGTCAATAATGCCTGCCCAAACATTTACTTTTTGCGGCCTTTGAGTGTGAGCTTCTTCCATCCATCGTGGATTAACTGCAAACCAATACCTACAATTATGTCTTTTGACAAAACCATGTAACGTAAAAGTGGCTTCGTCCGAAAACGAGATATTATTGGCAAAATCAGGATTAACATTACATGTCTCCATAAGACGTTAGCAAAATTCTGATCTTCGATCGAAGTCGTCTTCGGAAAGTTCCTGTACTTAATTGGCTTTATAAGGACGAATTTTCTCATTTTCAAATAAATTTTTCACTGACAGATGGCAGTTATCGTGTTTTGACGCTAACTCTCTAAACGATTACTGGAGATCTTCCTGCACATCAATTAAAATATCTAGGGCTTTATCACCGCAGTTGCTATCTTTGGTAGTCCAGATTTTGGATGGTCTTTAACACTACCAGTTTGGTTAAACTTTTTCACCACCTTGCTTACGCAAGACTGAGTTATTCCAGGTCGATTTGGATAAAGTCGATTCAAAAAATTGCATACCTCCTCCTGCGTTCTTTTACGGTCAACATATCCGACCATCATCAAAATCTGAATTTTTTCTTTTTCGCTTAAAGCTACCGTTTTATCCTCAAAACTTTTTAAAAATGCTTCCAAGAAAAAATACTGATACAATTGACGTTTTTAAAATAATCTGGTTTGTTTTTCTTAATGTCATTAGATTACCATGGCCAAGTAAATGTTTAAATAAAAACATTAATTTGCAATAAATCTGTAATTTCGACAGATAGACGTAATAAACCGTATATTTTTGAATTCGTCCTAACGAAATCTATCAACATCCATAAAAATATATAAGGTGTTCCAATTAAAAATAGAAAGTTGACTATACTTGTTACTTACCCCGTGAACGAAAGTTCTTCCCCTAGATTTAGATTTTTTTACTGTATCGACCAGCAAATATTCGTAAAAATCAGTAAAACTGTTTTTGAGTTATTTGCAATATTCCAGACTTTTTTGCCATCCGGTATAAGATTTGCTGGATATTTTTTACTGATATAAAGATTCTTGCAATGATTCTTTCAACCCCTCCTATCATTAAAACGGGAGCAAATTGCCACCTCTATTCGTTTTTTATAACTTCTTAGGAAGTAAGAACTTAACGCTTTAGAATATAGATTATAAATCTAGTTTTAGTTAAAAACATTTTTATCTATCATGTTATTTTCCTAAAATTAGTAGTTTGAGGAAGAAATGAAATAAAGTAAAAATTTTTAATAGGCAGTCATACTTATTATTGACAAATAGTTTTAATTTTGAATGACTATTGTTTAACTTAGAATCACATAACTCTTATTTTTTGTTGCGCGTATGTAGGAAAATTAATATTTGAATTTTCCAAGAAAATCGGTGTTATAATTCATGAATTTAAAATTCCTCTGAGGTATTGAACACATTTTCCAATATGTAACAACTTTCGATTCGAGAAATGCATTTTATATGAGCCCAGTCACATATGATTTGGACAATTTGCAAATTTATTGATTAAGTTGAACATGATATTGTCAAAAAATTAAATTTCCTTCTATTGTCGCATATTAATTGACTCAGATGTATATAAATGTACCTACCATTGAGTGTAATCTCGTTGTCGCTGTGAAACTGCCTGACGAATTGTTTCGACAAGCATTTTACAAAATTTTGGGGTAAAACTATCTCAAGTATCTTTTACCTTTACTCACGTCAAAGTGTCTCTATTCTAGACAAATCAGGACTATTAAAAGGCCAGCTTATTGTAGTTATGCCATTATTTTTCAAGATAATTTGCATCAATCTGGCCATATGGCAAGCTGCACCATCTTGTTGATAAATGTACTTTCCGTTAGCTAATTTCAATTTCTCAATTTTTTTAAAACTTTTATGTATTTTCTCGCACTAAGTCTACCCTTACAAATACATAGTTGCCCCACTCCTTGAAACGACATGCTTCTCCAAACCATTATAAAAGCAATAAGAAAACTTTACTTTTCTTATCGGACAGTCTTTCTTATATGTTTCCCCTTTTTTAGACAGAACTCGACTTCTTGTATCGCCCACGCAAATCTCAAATTTTGATTCATCGTTTCATATTACTTGATCTCACTATTTTTTCGACCAATTTACACGGTCATTGGCCCATTGCAATCGTAATTTCTTCTGCTCAATGGAAATAGGTGGTATTATTTCGACTGCAATTTAAATTTTAATGTCGTCACAACATTATGTGTAGCATACCTTATAAAGTCCAAAGCCAAATTTTTAAAAATTTCTTAAGCATATATCCCTAGAAATAGAGCGCCTAGCGGCATTGTCCCACTCTACAGGCAGTTCTCTTGACGAAGTGCATCTGTCCCTTTTAATTAATGATAATACTCGCTGATCTCACGGTATAATTTTTGAAATGCCGCCAGTATTTCTGTCACTATCAATTCCGCATGTTGTTTTATACTTTTTTTTTATTATACTTCGTATTAACCTAGGTACCAAGTTTAATATTTTGCCAATTTTACGACCAGAAGTCCCAATTGTAATATGAAATAATTATCTTTTTAATTTCTGTTGATAATAGCTTTCTGCGAGTTATTTTTCCAACTAAATAGCATTGAAAATGCTTGTATAAACAGAAGTGCTATGATAAGTATCAATAGGCCTTAGTGATTTACTGGCCTTCTTGATTATTTACATTATAGTTTGGTGATGCAATATTTATGTGAGAAAAGATCTGTACCTTGGTATTTATTTCAGCTTAATAAAATATCAAAAGAATGTATTTCACTAAAATGATTTAGATATTTAAGAGTATGAATTTAAACGTTTTGAAAATGTGTAAAATGATCCGTTTATAAATACGATTTTATTTAATATTTATGAATATCCAGAATATTGAAATGTGGTCCAATACTTATGCAACTGGGCTCGCATATCGCCTGACAAATGGAAATGCAGCAAAAGCAGTTTATACGCTAAAACGTATCCAGAATGGCAATTACCTAATAAAAAACCATTTTATAGTTGCTCAAGACTTTTTACCACTGTTATTTTTGAAAAACAAAATTCTAGTTAGAAAATCTTCAACCGTGAGAACCGTAGAACTAAAGAAAAAGTATTTAATATTATTTAAGAGCATCCTGGAATAAATATATGAAAGATCATTTAATATAAGTCATAAATTAGTAGGGTAAATATTAAAAATTATACTTTTGTATCCGTATAATGTTCTGTGACACAAGGCTCCTTTAAGTTGAAGCATTTTTCGGCCGTTATTAACTCAATTTCATATGCTACAACGTACATTTCCTAAATAATGAAGTTTCAGGGATATTAAGATTTTGCTCCCTGTTCTAGATTTAGTGCAAACTAATTTAAAATGTTCATAAACCATCTATTGGCAAATATATTTTAAAGGAGCTCTAAAAGATAGTGAATAAAATAGATTAGAACCCCAACTGAATAAGAAAATTTATAAAAATAAATTTCTTAATACAAAATGGCTGAATCTAAGCTTAGTATATCAGAAGATAATCTGCTACCAGTTTCATCTTGTTGAATCTTATCAGGTAGACGCAACCCTCTAATGTACTAAGCAAAGGACCAGTCAAAATATATAAAGCTACCGTATAGATTTAATTTACAATATACTGCTAATGCCATCTGTAACAATGAAAATGAATTATTTGTCGTAGTTGACTTAACAATAATAAGTAAAACTAATAATTAGTAAGTTAAACTTAAATTAAAGCCGTAAAAATTGCTTAAGGCAAATCTTGTATTAAAATATAATATAGAAATGTAAAGTACTAAATTATTTTCAACTTGTAGATGAGTAGGCGACTGCCGTAGTTTTTACCTTTAAAAGTTCTGATCTATAATGGAAATTTCTTGAAAGTAATTTAAGTGAACTGTTAGAAGAGGAGTCGCTTCCATTGATACGCAAAATTTAGGTGAAGCTGCCACATGCTAAACAGGTATTATGACATAGTCAGGAACTAGCATTCATAGTCCTAAATACCGATCTGCTACGTCAGTGAAGGTGGGGTGAGTTCAAAGATTTTGATGTTATAATATTCGGACCACAGTGTATATACTTTAATCGGAATTGGTTAAAATAGGTGGGCGACGCAAGTTCAATTGTTAATATAAGCTGAGAAAGATATTAAAAGCTGCCTATAACGTAAAACATTCTGCATATATTGAATCCCGTAAAACTAACACGATTTCTTAAAGAAAATCCAATAAAAAATTGCAGCGATAAATACAAATTACAGGCTGTTCTTCAATACTTACTACTTAATCTCCCTTAAATCGCATTACGCATAGCTTAGATTTTTGGTGCTACTGATATAATGCTAAAAAGAAGTCAAGATCATTTTAATCTACTAATAAATAATAAGAACTATATATTTAATCGGGTTTAATGATTGAAAACCTTTGGAAGTATTTCAGTTATAAAATAAACAATTAATTACTTATACACAAAGGTTAAATTAATATCACGCGATTCAATACTTATCAGAACACAAATGACTTTGAATGCAGTAGGCAACACTACGTAAATAGCTTAATAAATTTTGACGGTCGTAAGTAACAAATTCAGATCAGCCAAATCTTAATGAAATTTCATTGCTGGTGCAATGACATCCAAGGAATATAAGGAAACCTCAAAACATCGTTGGTATTAAAAAAATTGCAAATAAGTTTCAGTTCTAGAATTTAGTCCGCATTATATTGGATAATTAATCACTTTAAGCGTGGGAATCCTAATTCGGGATCTTTCGGAGGGAATTTAGTAGCAAATAGAAGTTCAAAGATGATGCATTTATTGAAATTATTGTATTGTATTGTATTATTGAATCTTTTGCATCGAAAATCTGTGACAACGGGGCCTGAGCAAATATATAAAAGACACGAACAAAATCTAACATGTACTCACAACACTAACACACACGGTTTTTCATTTATTAATTTAGAATTACTTTAATCATCTTGGTACGGTATATAACCCTGGATTTGGATTTAACTTTTAAATAAAAATAAAAATTCTCAAGATGTATGAGCAGAGGTAACGTGTTCGTCAGATCGCTGTTAAAAGCTGTAAAACCGGTATACGGAAGCATCTTTTGTTTATCATACTACTTGTGATGTCGGAGAATGTTCTAGAAGAATCTCAATAAAGGGATTTACCGAATCTGTTTACAGTACTAGATTAAATGCACGTGGCACCTCGTGATCATTAGTTGAGAATTTTTGAAATGAATGATCTTGCTGAAAATGAATACAACCATTTTAATATAAAGAAAGATATATTTCATTGAAATATTTAATTATAAAAGACAAATGTGGAATAATTTATAATATAAAATAAGATTTTTGATTTAAAATCAAAGATTTTACTTAAATGAATTTAAAACAATCAAAGGCAAATAGCCAGAGGCGCCTTATAACTATTATTTTAAATAACAACAAGTTTTGTAATTTGTAATTTTAAAACAATGCGCAACGGATCGCAATGCTGCAATATTATAGATGAGTGTATATGACTTCCAGGACGAAAGTCATGGCCCATCCAGCTCTGGAGTTACTTAAATGCAGGACAAAATATTTAATGTTTTACTTTTAAATTTTACGTAAAAGACAAAACCGACAAAAAATTGGTTAAATAGAGTAATCTTTTTAATTCATATTTTCAAATAGCTAAGTTCTAGTTTCCTAAAAGGTTATTGAAAAACCAAAAAGAACGGCGATAAAAATATGTGCATAAAGATGGACAATCCGATTTTAATTTCAGGTATTATAATTTTCACACCTTTTTAATGGTCCCAAAGGATTGAAAAATAATGTTAGAAACTCCATATTATATTTCTAATTTTTTCTCAATTATGAGAAAAACCAAAAACCAAATTTCAATCCCTGTCAAAATTGATAGGTAATAATACTGAAATAATGAAGTTAAGAGAAGCGTTATACGACAAATCTCGTTAAATTTTAACCAATATGTACCATATGTACAGAAATATTTTATTTTTATTGGCCTTTTAAAGCAACATTTCTATCGACTTCTCGAACAATAGTTATATCGGGTAAATCCTAGTGCACAAAAGCTTGAGACGATGATACCTTGAGGAAAATTAAGAGAAGTTTTATGATAAAAAATATTTCCCATAAAAGGCTTACCTTCAGAACTACGCCTCAACAAAGGAATTAATATTTTTATTGTAAAATTTGAAACATTGGAAAAATTAATTTTGATGAACATATTCTATTGCTGTGTAGGTTAGTTACGATTATCGTTTCAGTTTCTCCTTATCAGTATTTGATTTTATATTAGAACTTTTTGTTAGATCTTACTTATGAACTTATGAAATGTTCTGTATTGTTTATTTGTTCCGTGAAAGCAGCAGTTTTTGAATAATAAAATAAAATATTTGGCATTTCCACGATATGGGGTGTAGTTGTTTAGTCATTGATGTTTACTTTAGTTCTGAACTTCTGGTTCTTAGTTAATAAATAGGTTTTAGGAATGTATAGATGTGGGATATGCATTGCTTTTGGGGCCTTGCTAATTGTAATGCACTGAAAGCTGGACATCTTTATAAAGACAGATACTCCAATCGTGTAATCCCGCATCATACCATATCTTTCCGTTTTCATCGGAGTCTTATTGAAAGAGGTAGATTTTAAGATGTAACATTGACAACTGGTCACCCTGCACTGCGCAAATTGAAGAAGCAATACTTAACAAAATTGAAAATTCTTCAACCACAAATACCAGGAAAATTGCTTCCCCAAACATAAGCCATTTCACGGTTTTAAGGATGGCGAATAGACAGCTACTGTATCCAAACTGCCATGAATAACGTCCTTGGTTTTGGAATTAAATACAAAACTTGAACTTATTTAAAATAATGGTTACGAGATGCTCCTGGCTATTGGCCGTATTTTTAATAACCTTTGGTTGTTTTAAATTTCTTTAAGTAAAATTGTATAGTTTAAATTGAAAACCTTATTTACGATACGCCTGTATATGCCGTGAATCTTATGTTGTAAATTATTCTATATGCATTCATCTTTTAATAATTAGAAATTTCGATAAAATACATATTTTTATATTTTAAAATAACTAAATTCATCTTTAGCAAATTATTCGTTTAAAGTTTGTATAATAAGATGATGCGCGTGTTTACGAGAGTACGTGGAAAATATTCTTGCTGAAATTCTTCTAGAACGTGTTTTGTATCACTACCGGTTACGAAGGGCATGATAAAATGTTTTGGTTTTTCGTTTTACAAATTCTAGTAATAGCGGGTAAAACCTAGCCTGGCTTGCCAAGCACGTTATCTTTGTTCGTATATCTTGAGGATTTCCAAATTTATTTAAAAATTAAATTCAAATCCAGGATTGTTTACCGTACCGAAATATTAAAAGTAATCATAAATTAATAAATGAGAAAATTGGGTGTTGGTATTGTGAATTCATATCAGGTTTTGGTTAATGTCTTGCTCAGGTTTCCTAAGAATCCCGTTATCATCGATTCCTAAGGAAAAGAAGAAAGTGGTTTCCATTTGTATAAACCTCTTACCTGCGGATTTCTCTTCGTAACGGTATACCCTGTGGTAGGATTCCATGCTTGGCGTGATTTTTTATTGAAGACTAACTAAATTCTACACGCCATCTACAGCAAATTATGTCCATTATTTTACTATCAACCCTGTTTGCGAAATGCGAAAAACGCATTAACGAATTTTTGAGTTACCGAGTATTCTGCGGACTTTGTTTTACCAGAAATAACATTGCGCTAAGGTTTGGAAGATTTAAAGTAATATTTATATCAAAGTAAATAGCAGCCGATTTAAAATGGCTAATGACGACTTTTTAAAATCAAATAAACAACCTACATACAGTTAGTATTGCGTACAGCGTTTAAAGCAATCCAATCTGTGTTTTGATAATTGACATGCATACAACCTTTCATTAATTTAACCCTGTGTATAAGTAATTAAATGAAATGTTTCCAAACGTTTTTTTTCATTAAAACTACTTTATATATGTAATTCTTATTATTTATTAGTAAATTAGGATAACATTGATTTATTTTTACTTTATATAGGTAGTACCAAAAATATAAGCTATAAGCAACAGATTTCGACGAGAACAAGTAGTAAGTATTAAGATTTTCCCTTGATTTGTATCTATCGTTGTAATTATTTATTTGATTTTCGCTAAGAAACCGCTTTCGCTTTACAGGATTAAGATTATACATACATTATAAGTAACATTTAACATATTTTCCCATTATTTGGCAAGTGCACAAGCCGCGTCGCTCTATTTTGACCAAATCCGCGTATTGCTAACCTTTTTTGGCAGTATGAGAAAATTACTCTTTAATAATTATTTAATTTACCCAAATTAAACATAGACTAATTGAAGTGTTAGGTATCTAACGTAATTTTAGGATTTGTTCATTTATCCCAGGGATGAAAGGGCCTTTTAGCAGAACCCTAACTTTACAGTTCTGAAATTTTAACCTGGAAGGGTTGAAAATAAATTCGTTAATTATTTTTGCTTAATTTGTGGATCTCCAATAAATAAATAAAAATCACTAGTAAAACATGTATATTAAAATAATATGCAAGTTATGTAAATTGCAACAATTCTTACACACAAAGGTTACTTAATATTATTTACGAAAACTGCTTAAGGTGCATGTGAAACAAAATAGAAATAAACTTAGATCAATGACTGTCTTGCATCTGAGGTAAATCCTCGGTCGTAAAAAAGACATTAACTTTTAATATAAAATACGTTTGAAATTTAGGTTAAAACTTTTAGTTCTAATGTGAGTTCCTATGTTTAAATAAATGCCCACTTATTTTCAAATCTGTTTATATTATTTTGAAGTAAATAATATTTATGCTATGCCTATTTGCTGTTTGTAGTTTTGCAGGTATCTTGGTCCTAGGCCACAATGGTCGTCTACGCATAATTTATGGTATTTCCTTTTTAAAACTGTCTTCTCTGCAGATTCTATAGCTTTCAAATTGTGGACCGCTTTTAATTCACGTTTTACCTCGGTAAACTCCCGTATACAGATTTAATTTTAGTACATACTGTATTGATTGTGTGCTGAAGAAAACGTCACGTGAGATTTTCTTATTTATATTTTCAAAGAGAATACTCGATCCCCTTAGTCGTTGATTAATATCGCGAAATTAATTTTGCTTCTTCCACTAGATTTTAGCGGCATGCAAGCAGTTATATGCTCGCACTTGACGAAAAAAATGCTAGATTTTCGTGTTTCGGATATTTTATAAATTTTTGTTAGTTCTCTGTTTCGTCGGCGAACCCGGTGTCTATATTTCAAACTGAGGTTGGTTTGTATTCAACTTAAAACCGTTTGAAATCCGTTGGATTTGGCAGCGGTGATTTATCCTTGTGCAATTTTTCGTACATTATCTAGAACGGTAGCAATTTATTTTACAATGGCTCTTGAGGTTTTTTATATTCTAATGGTTTAAAAATTCTTCGCAATAAAATTCTTCATTTACAAATTCGGTATAGCACCTCCGCACTTTAGTTTATTTCACTACATTGAAGTTTTTAAGCGTGTTTCGAGGGCGCAACTTTTCACTGGCTTAACTTTATTATTTCCCAAGCAACCCTTTTGTTATTAGTTAGGAAGCTGTTTGAGTTAGATTTGAAATACCGTTATATACTATCAATAAGCAATTTTTAGAAAAATGAAATAATTGTAAGTTTATTTAATTTTTTCGCGATTTTTGGATAAATTCGTGAGGAATTCAACACATCCGAATATTGTTACATCAGTAGCGTTCAATAAACCCCGATTTCACTAGCTTAGCCGACCAATATTCAGGACTATTTATACTATTTACCGACTGCGTCGTAGTAGTAGTTTGGCACGTGACACCGTGTGCAACGGGGACACGTACTTTTACCACATGATTTGCCCCACAGGGTGGATATTTGGCTATGCAGGATAGAATTCCGGAAAATTTTGTATGTAGCACTGCTTTCTCTAGAGATGCATTATTAATTTTCCCAATCTCACCCAACATTAACTTTTCGTCAATCTATGGCCAAAGTTTATTGAATATCACTTGATTAGGCAATACTTTTTACAGATGAGACTCAATGGATAAACTTATCGCTATTTCCTCGGAAAAGAGCCCATAAAATTGTTGGAAACGTCCCGCTTCAATTAAAAAAGGAATGCACTTTATATAATGCCGCTTTAACACGTTTCAGCTTAGTTGCTCTCTTGTACGATGTTTATCCGAATTGTTAGATAGGTCAAGTAGACCTATAGTCCCCACGTCCTCTGGACTTACATTCGTTCTATTCATTCTCTTTGGTTACCTTAAATCTCTGATTTATGCCACCTCCTTAGCAAATGTTGACCAATCAAAAAATCGCAATGTCGCATCTTTCGAAACAAGTCAAAACACCCCCGGTATTTTTAACGCATTCACCAATCAATACGGCGGAGGATAAAAGCATATGTTACGATCAACAATTATCATGATTAGTTTATTATTGAATTTTATTTTATTGCATCCATGAAAGTTTCATTATGCACCTTTGGGAACATGTTAATATAAACTTTTCTTCTTATTTTCATGAAAGGAATATACCCCTGAAGTATTGCGAATATACTAAGAATCACACTGTAAAAGTTGTAGAAACTTGTGTTTTGATATTGATATGTGAGACTGCTACTTGGTACAATTTTTAAACTAAATGGTACACATACACAGGGTGATTCTAAAATATACTTACAAACTTGAACAGTGGGAACAGTTCTAAATCAAGAAAAAAAATTGGTTGCCATTTCCAAAACAAATCCGGCTAGCGAAATAATAAAGACCTGTTCGAGAACACTTGCCATAACACAAGATCTGATGGTGTAATTTTATTGGATGAACTATATATACATGACGCAGTTATTAGTCATTCTAAAATGCAACGTGTACTACATACATAAACCGGGTGGTGTTCATTTCATCAAAGGTCGCGTTCGTTTACAGACGTTTTTTGTTTTTGTGTATTAATTTTCAGTTTTGCGTATTTATGAATCTAATTTAATTTAATTTTAAGTTGAACATCGTATTTCTGAAAATAATGGATAAATTAACTAAAATCGAAATGACAGCCCTTGTTTTAATTTGCGGAAAAACATTTTGAACCCTTCTTTTAAAAAAGTAGGTGTTTCTTTATCTTTTATGAATTTAAAAAGAGGAAAGTTCAAAATTATGTTACTTATAAAAATCTGGATATAGTTGTTAGTGTAATTAAATATGTTTAAATTTGAATGTAAATTTTTTGTCTACAAACGAATAAAACTCTAGGCCATTGATATGAGTGATCTATACTGGAATAGGTTAATGTACACACGAAGTAAACATATATTCAGTAATTTGATATTAAAATAACATTTCATTCATCTGCGACACGCGAATTTATCTAGACGTATTTATTTGTATTCACATTTTTTTGCAGTCCTTAAAAGTCGACATTTTCAATTTTTTCCCAAAAAGTGTTCTATTTTATAGAATTTTCTTGTTAATGAGCAAGGTTAGGCCTCTACACCACCATGTTAAAGTTTGCCGGCGGATTTTAAAATGAACTTGTCGAACATATCGAAAGCGGCGAGTTATGCATAGGGAAATCTATAAAACGAATAAATTGGAGCAATTAGTTGCGCTAGTAGACATATGATAAGAATATGTGGAATAGTTAATTGCATGATTAAATATTTGTGGAAACTTTCACAGTTATTATTCATAATTAAAACAATTTTTTTTTTTTTTTTTTTTTTTTTTTTTT
>JAHWXV010367389.1:0-11713 GCA_024586415.1 Phrixothrix hirtus | reverse complement strand
TATAATATATATATATATATATATATATATATATATATATATATATATATAATTTTAATTTATCATTGCTTAAAATTAAATAACACATATAGTTAACAATTTAAGTCATTACTACAAATTTATTTTACATTCTAGTAACAAGGAAATGCTATATATTATACACATATACATGAGGGTATGTTTATGTGCATACGCATGTGCTTATAAGTGCGCCTGTGTGCTTGAGTGTACTTACATGTTCGCTTGAGTATATTTGTGTGTTTGTGAGTGCGTTTACGTTTGTGTGTATTTTTAAGCGTGAATGTGTGTGTATGTTGGCGTTTGTGAATGTGTTCGTGTTAGTTTCTGTGTTTGTATTTGTATTTATTTGTCAATGTACCTGTACCTGTGATTGGGTTTGTGCGTGTGTGCGATTGAGTTTGTGTTTGTTTTTGTGTATATTTTGTGTATTTGTGTGTATTTTTAGGTGTTTGTATGTTTATACGTAAGTTTGTGTTTGAGTGTGTTTAGGTTTTTCAGCATGGGTTTGTGTGTGTTTGCTTGTGTTTGTGTTTCCGTATACGTTTGTATTCGTGTATGTATGACTTTTTGTTCGTGTCTGTATATATTTGTGTGAATGTGTTTGCGTTTGTGTGTATGTGTTTGTGTTTGTGTTTCTTTATTTGTATTTGTATTTGTGTTTGTGCTTGTGTTTGTGCTTGTGCTTATGATTGTGCTTATGATTGTGATTGTGGTTGTGCTTGTGCTTGTGGTTGTGCTTGTGCTTGTGGTTGTGCTTGTGTTTCTGCGTGTGATTCTGCGTGTGCTGGTGCTTGTGCTTGAGTTTGTGCTTGAGTTTGTGCTTGTGCTTGTGGTTGTGCTTGTGATGATGCTTATGCTTGTGTTTGTGTTTATGAGATTGAGTTTGTGTTGGTGTTTTTATGTATTTTGTGCGTTTACGTATAATTGTGGGAGTTTGTGTGTCTACGTATGTTTGTGAGTTTGTGTGTGCTTGTGTTATTCTGTGTGTTTGTGAGTGCACTTTTGTATGTCTATACGCAAGATTGAATTCTTGGGTGTGTTTGCGTGTTCGTGTTGTTCTGTGTTTGTACTAGCGTGTTTGCGTTTGTGCTTACGTTTCTTTCATATGTGTATGTGTTTGCGTGTATGTGCTTGTATTTGTTTGTGAGTGTATTTTTATGTGTGCGTGTGAGTGTGCGCGCGCGCGTGTTTGTGTTTGTGTTTATCTTTGTGTTTGTGAGTGTGTTTGTGCGTGTGAGTGTGTGTGTATGATTATTTCTTTTTGTGATTGTGTGTGTGTATGTGTATGATTATTTCTGTTTGTGATTGTGTGTGTGTGTGTGTGTGTGTGTGTGTGTGTGTGTGTATTTGTGTTTGGGTCAGTAGGCTTGAGTTTATGTGTACGTTTGTATTCGTATCTATGTGTTTATGCGTTTGTTCTTGTGTGTTTATATGTATTTTTGTATTTGTTTGTGTTTATGTGTATGTTTGTGCTTATGTGTGATTGCGTTAGTGTGTGTTTCTGTGTTTGTATTTGTATTTGTGTTGTGCTTATTTTAGTGTTTGTGTGTAATTGAATTTGTGTTTATGTTTGTTGCGTTTTGTGTATTTTACGTATAATTGTGTTTGGGTGTGTTTGTGTTCTTGTGTGTGCTTACTTGTGCTTATGTTTGCGTTTGCATTTGTATTCGTATGTGTATGTGTTTTTATCTATTTTTGTTAATATATGTGTGTGACTGTGTTTATGTTTGTGTGTATGTTGTTGTGTTAGGGTTTGTGTCTCTTTGTTTGTATTTGTGCTTGTGCTTGGTTTTGTATTTGCGATTGAGCTTGTTTATGCTATTGCGTTTATGTACATTTGTTACTGTTCTATGAATACATATGTCTTTGCGTTTGGGTGTACTTGTGTGCTTGTACTTTTCTGTGTGTTTATGTGTGTGATTGTTTGAATGAGTGTATGCATGCTTGAGTGCTTGGGTGCGTTTGCATGTCTGTGTTGTTTTGTGTGTGGGTTTATTTGTGTTTGTGTTTATATTTGTCTCCTATGTGTGTGTTTGAGAGTGCCTTCGTATGTGAGTGCGCTTATGTTAGTTTGTGTGTGTTCGTGCGTGCGTGCGTGTGTGTGTGTTTGTGTGTGCGTGCGTGTGTTTGTATTTGTGTTTGATTGAGTGTGTTTTTTTGTTTTGCGTATTTGTGTGTACTTATAAGTGTTTGTGTATTTGTATTTATGTTTGTGTTTGGGTATGTTTGTGTGTATGTGTATGTGTGTGTGTTTGCTCATGTTTGTGGTAGTTTGCATTCGCATGTGTATGTATTTTTGTTTGTGTCTGCCTTTGTGTATGTGTGCATATGTGTGTGCTTTTGTGCGTTTGTTTGTGCGCTTGTGTGTGTGTGTGTTTGTGTAGGTTACGTTGTGTGTGTGTGTGTGTGTGTATGTGTAAGTGTATTGGTGTTTGTGTTTGTGATTTTCTGTGTGGGTTTGCTTGTGTTTGTGTTTGCATTTACGCCTTATTCTTGTGTGTATGTTTGTGTGTGTCTGTGTGTGAGTGTACTTGTGTTTGAGTGTTTGCATGTTTGTGTGTGAGTTTGTGTTTCTGTGTTTATTTGTTAACGTTGGTGTTTGTTTGTATTTGTGCTTATGTTTGTGTGATTGGGTTTGTTTCTTTTCACTGCTTATTTTTATTTGTTTATTTTTGTGTGCTCGTACGTATGTGTGTGCGTTTGATTTATTCTGTGTGTTTGCGTGTGTTTAAGAGTGTTTATGTGTTTTTGTGGGTGCGTTTGTGAGTGTTTGTATGTGTGTTTGTGTATATGCGTGTACGTACGTTGGTGTGTGTTTATGTCCATTTGCTGTTGTTTGTGTGTTTGTATTTTTCTGTGTGTTTGTGTGTCTTGGTATATTTGTGTTTGTACATGTTGGTGTTTTATGTGTGAGCTTGCTTATGTGTTTGTTTGTGTTTGTATGTGATTATGTGTTTGTGATTGTGATTATTTGGACATGTTTGTGTTTGAACGTATTCGTACGTGTGTGATTATGTGTGCACTTGTGTTTGTGTGTGGTTATGTATACGCTTGAGTGTGGTTGAGTATATGAGTGTGTTCTTGTATTTTTTGTGTGATTGTGTGTACTTGAATTTTTTAGTATTTGCGTGTTTGTGTGTGTATTTGTGTTTGTGTGTATGCGCTAGTGTGCGTTCTTGGGTGGGCATGGGTGATTATGTGCAAGAGTGGGTTTGTGTGGATGCAATTGTGGTTGCAAGATTAGGTGCGAGCGTGGGTGCAAGTGCAGTTGCAGGTGCGGTGCATGTGGTGTGCTTGTGTGGGTATGTGCGTGTATGAGTGTGTTTTTATGTGTGTGTTTGTACAGGATATCTCGAAAGGGAAAAGTCGTAGATAAACAAAGTTTTATTTTTAAATTTGTAGCTATTCGTGCACGTAACCGTACCATTTTGATTAAAACTTGATTACCGGAATTGTCGCTTCCCGCACATCATTTTTCATTTTTCGTGTTTTTCTTGAAAGCGGTTGTAGCGAGTTTTCAATTTTCCACATTTATTACGACTATTATGCACTGTTATCCGAATTAATCGATTTCTCTGAGTAATTTCGTTCACGCAAGTTACAGAGGAAAATCTCCATAGTTACGTGTGTCCATTAACTTAGATGGCTGACCATTACAATTATCGGTCTTAAAATAAACGTAAATGACATTTTAAATTTTGTGGATATTATTTGCACATCTATAATACGTGAGGTAAAGCCGTGCTCAGACTCACTCCAGCTTTTTTCATTATAGCGGCGTTAAATTTGGAAAAATAACGAGGAAATTGGAATATTTATACGTGAGTATTGTTTTTCTCATATTGAAACCTTTTTATTCATTAATTCGTTAATTTGTGTATTCTTAAAGTACCAGTAAAGACCCCTTTTTTAAGCATAATTTTCTATAATAAATAAACACCTACTTGGAAGATTCTGAAATTGCATATGCGAATGTAGACAAATTTTCATTCAAATAATATGTTTCAAATGAGAGCTTTTAAAGTGAGATGATAGAATTTCTCATTTGAATAATGATAGTTATTTGTTACCATAGAGAAAACAAAACTTTTTATCACGAAAGGAGATATTGCTGTCTTTTTACAAAGTAGGAACAAAATTTATGTTTTAGTAGCTTGTTATTTATCTTTTATAAGAGAAAATTAAGAATTTTTGCTTAATCAAGCATGCTAGAAAATCGAAGTAAGTGAGATGGTTTAATACGAGAAGTATACGCATGGTACTACTTCTTGAAATTTTGAGTTTCTTTTAATTAGCTTCATTATTATACATAATAGAGTATTAGTATCATTATATATTACATTGTTATAATATATCAAAGTTCGAAGCAAAATTCAGAATGCGATAAGTTAACTTTAGGTTTGTACTTTTATGTGAAACTAATTGGAGTATATTAGCAGTGAATAAAGCACTAAAATAAGAAATTAATTTGATTTTGATGATTCCGCAAATTTTTAGTAAGTGGGTGCATTAAAATAAATAAAATTCTTTCTGGATAACTGTTTTCGACATGAATGCACATGGCGCGATTTTCATTAATGCTTTATCGTTGCACTAATTAGTTTACATCTGACTTACCAACGCTTTTATATAAACATCTAGTTTATTTTCAGTTGAAAAAAATTCATTGTCCAATTAATTGAGTTGGATTTTGCATGTAGTTCGAATTTATTATACCATTACCTTCATGTTGTGCCGCATTTTACAAACATCTTCTATGCAATAAATTTACATGAAATTTAAATGTATTTAAAATTCTAAAATTAGCTTCCTACAGTTTGACTGTCGTAACTTAATATGAATTCTTGAGTTTTTCGCCAGTGACGGGAAACCTCATATTATGCAGGTTTCGTCGACAACGAACCTGTCTATTATCGGTTACATTGCCGCGAAACCCGTAGTATATGAGGTGATATATTTGAAATTCGATTCTTCTTAGTGTTTAATAAAAATCTTGTAAGTGTCTTCGGTAATTTCAGAGTAGGAACTTGCTGTTCTGAAGTTTTAAAGTTGTGCTGTGTTGAATATTGTCTGAAACATACATTCAATATTCATGATCTTTGATTCCGGTCCAATTGCGAACGAGGGTTTAATAATTATTTTGCTATTAGAACACGAATCAAGTATCACTGTGGATAAGACATAATAGATAAATTTATTCAATATAAGTTTGACGGGCACAAAGACATGCGCTCTATTTTATCAAGGTTTTTAAGTAAATAAAATACTGCTAGTTCACTTTTATGACGTGTAAGTCCTTGATTTAAACGTTTTTTTAAATAAACAAGTTTCTATTGAACAATATAAGTGTCGCTATTAACTATTATTGATTAAAATATTAAAAATAAGTATATAACTTTGGTATATTATCTGAATTTAATAACATTTTTATACTAAAATAGAAGGAATGCGTCAATTATTAATAAAATTTCTACCTTTCTATATCGAAACATTCATTTAGGTCAATAATAAAGCTAATAAGATAAATAAATAAAGCCCTTAGATTAGATTATTAATTCTTTTCTCGATATTTTTATTCAGTTCTGGGAAGTCAGGGTAATTAAAAGGACTTGTATAATTAATATAAATACAAATTTTCATATACTTGCGTTTTACACTTTTTTTACATGAAATATAACATCCAGACTAGAATTTATAGCCACCTTTCATCTTTTACATCAAAGTTTATTACTTGCAGGTTTCACAATCATTTACAACTATTACAGTGTTACAATTTTTAAGTATATTTTAATCTATAATACATAAAGAAAAAGTAAATCATATCATATAATTTTATTAAAAAATAATATTAGTTTGTACTTACCTTTCATATATATCTACTCAATTTTGTAAAAGGCATAAACATATTTTAAACACAGAACAAAAACCCTTAACCTGACTTATTGGTGATTTTTCCATTCAATTTGACATTTCACAAATAAATATTTTTCTTCTACTTTTGGTCTTTCAAATGTTTTTTTCATAAACAAAATTAATTTTGCAATTCGCAACGCTAGCTCTATAAGCGAAGGTGATCTGAGTGCAGAAACGTGATTTAGGCTCTCGCTACATCTTGAAGTTCCTCGTGTTGTCGCGAAGACCCTCACTTTAATGTCGGTGTTTATCGTGAGAATCAAAGTAGGCGACCAGTAGCGTCTTGTACAACATTTGTTTGCAGTTATAGTGCTGGACAGTTGTCATCCCCCACCACATCCTTCTTTTCAATGTTTCTGAATTTTCATTTTGTGTAATGTATGTTCAAAATTCTAATAAATATATGCAAACAAAGTATTAGTAGCGACACATTCGACGACCTCCACCTTAATTAAAATTCAAGTAACGACTGTTCTGAAACCACGCGATTCGGGAATGCCGAGTTGAGCTTTCAGATTCTTTCGTTTTGCAAATGATCTTACCGAGCGTCTCGGTGAGACGCCTTGACGAGTATATAAAACTAACGTAAAAGTAAATATTCAGTCCACCTATTTCCTAACTACTATACTTCTCTTCTTAAAGAGGCGCTTTTAGTTTTCTTTTTGCACATTGATTGCTGTAGATCATTTTCAAATAAGCAAAGTTAATTATTATAGATTTAATCATGTTTCCAAATATTATTATTATAAGGAAACATATTGTTTGAAAACAAAAATAAGTCAAAATAATATCTTTTCAAGATAAATGGATTGAATATTACCATTTTTTTAAATATACTCTTGCAAATAGAGTCTAAATTCTAAAGTCAAATTAGTTTTAGCGAACAAAAATTTACGTATTTCGAGTTAATTTACTGCATTGTGTATTCAAATACGTATCATGACAAGGTGCAAAAATATTTATTATTACAGGGAATATAAAGATTTCCTAGAAATTTTGTGATGCTATAAATTCAGTTAGTATGCGAAAAACATGATAAAATATAATTCATTACGAAGTTTGTTGGTTAGAAATAATTAAATCAATAGATTTACAATAAATGCTCACTGTCTTTGAGGAAAAGATTGATTTTACGAAGCCTACATTATCTAAAATATTCGTGTTGCGTTTAGTTAATAATTTTTTAAGTTTTATAAAAGTAGAAAAGAAAAATTCACTTGGCCGAAATTCGAACATACGTCTTCCAGATGTGATTTCTGATGCATTATTCATTACGCCGCCATGCTAGCTTCGCGATACAAGTCGAATTTGTCTACAGAAGCTGACTAAAAGATTGTATATGTTCACCAATGTCAATAACATCGTTGCATATAAAAATGTTTAATTATCCTCGACAAGTAGGGGTAATTTTGGTGTTACCATTCATTGCACCTCTGGTAATGTCATCGTATCATACGCTATTTACAAGAAAAACTAACAATTGAGCGTTTCCCGAATTCGACTCAATCAGAAAAGATGCACCTAAGAATAACCAAAAAGACGCCACGGAGTTATATCAACGTTTGACACAAACAAACGATCTTATTTATGCAACAGATCTTCTTAACGAATTCCTATATGAGTAGCAACGAATACATACAAGAATGTTAAAGGCATTTTAGCCTCAACAATCCAATGACAAAATTATAAGAACTTAATAAATAGGCAGTGGCACCGATACTCTAATAGATGTTACGTCAATTAATTATATAAAGTCAAATATGATTCCATATTTATTATAGTTAACATTTCTCAAGTATAGTTATTAAATTCATTCACTTTATCAAATTATTTTAAAGAAGGCAATATAATGCTGGATGTACCAGTTGTGCAGATACTATTCGTTGTCACGATTAACAAAGACTAACATTTCTTCGTTACTGCACTAAAAACTAATCGCATGTATTAGACCGAAATTTAAATCGCATTGTACTGTAACTTTTTTCGTTAACTCGAAGATAAATGTTGCTTTAGAATATCCCTAAAAGAGTTGCTTGGTTATTGAGTAGGTATACTGAACTAAATTTCACTATAGATAGTAAAGGTTCAATTTGATAACTTATTACTTAAGGTCAATATTTACCCGTAAGAAAAATTCATTCTGATTTATAATAAGGCAGAATTTAGTCATATTATCCATCAGCAAATATTCTTTCAGATTTTTTAAACCTGTTTTTGTTTGTTTGGCGATGAGTATTGACCTTAGCTGAAACAATTATAGGAGCCTCTATTTATAGTAAAATTATAATAATGAAATCAATTAAGATAACTTCAGCCTAACAATGAATATAAAAATCGAGTAAAACGAATTATTTAGCGGAACGTGGGGCATGTTCAAATAGGCGTTCTGAAGCAACAATTAGAAATACAATAAATTTACCGACCTTAACTTTTTACTTTTGTAACTCCCAGCTAGTCCATAACAGCCAGCAGAACTTTATTTGTAGCAGGAAGAAATTCACAGTAGCGAAAGATTACATCATACTTAGGTTTGAAGGCATCCAATCCCCAAAATTCTCTACCAATCTGTATCGCATTGAACCATCGCTCCAGAATGACAAAATGACTGTCAACCGTGTTTTACCACTAAAATTTGTAGACACGTCAAAGTCATCGCAATTGACACACAAACAACTGCAGCTCACTACATTTTCTCTATTGGTTTAACACCAAATACAGGAAAGGTCTTATATTCAAGAACAGTTCGATAGGTGTAACTTATACACACATCCGGGAGTGAATGATCAGAAAATCGGAAGCCAAACGGCACCTGCTCCATAAACCCGAACATTTACGAAGCTCGGCGACGTATTTACGAATTTAGTCGACTCTACCTTCCCGAACGTAAAGATAATCGCACGGTAACGTATCTAGATGAAATTTAACCCAAAAATATTATATTACAAAATTATTTAATTGACAATGATAAGAATTTTTCGTGTAAACATTTTGTCTTATAAATTGATTATTGTTTTATAGTATTATACAATAGCGATATATGTAAAAATCGCTCAAGTGAGTCCGCGAAAAATGTTATAGATGGTGGGGATACGCGCTGAGAGGAACATATCAACGTGAATTTGCATAATTTAGACCTGTAAACATTGATGCCATCGATTGACTCATTAATATTATGAATTTAATGGAAACTATTGAGATTTTCAAAAAATTCTGAAAGATGCAATCATTAGACGTATATTTGATTCCTACGTCATCACCCATAAAATTTTGAGCAAACTTTAGTATTAAAACTAACGAAATTGTAAAACATTTTTGAACAACTTTGGTGTTCATATGAGATTAATAGCAGTTTCATATGTCAATTAGAATATAAAACAGCGAACAAAATTTGTTTAATTAAAGACAATACAATATTGCATAAATGCAAAATTTACAGAATGGAATGAGTAACAAGAATTAATAATAAAATGGGTTGCTAAAAAATTATATTTATTTAAAATTACGTGTTAAATTTAATAAATTTGAACACTAGTGTTGCCTTGAAACATTTAGGGGCATAACTTTAAGTGAAAAGTTGTTACGGTTCACAAGAGCGGTAGTTGTCTATACCTGCCTATTAAAAGGCCACCAATTTAGTGCACCAGGGCGTGGGCCAACGTTAAGAAGTTACCATGACCAAACTTTCAGAAACAGAACAATGAAAAGGAATCATCACTAATAACGGCGTTGGTGTTGTGTTTTAGAAAAATTCATAAAACCCATCAATTTTGAATGTTAGAGGAACATTTGTGAATGTGAAACTTGACCTTATAACGTCAACTCCTCTGACTGCGATAGCCGCCATTTTAAAAATTTTAAATAGTAACGTAGGCCGAGTGATACTTCATTTTAAAGGTCTTTTAATTCTCTTAGTGAGTACATTATGTATTTTGAGTTTTGTTGATAACTTTTCACAAAAAATATTTTTTACACCTTATATAACCTAACATGAAAAAGGTGCAAGGGAATTTTCAGTTTATTAAATGTTCAAGATGTAATAAAAATACGGTTGTCTAAAATATTCCACTTGCATTTAGAAACTTTCGGAGATCGGAGATTCCCAGGGATTATCGAATACCTATTTGTAAAAAAGTATAATGAATATGTGTTTGTTCTCACACGTCCATTTTATGGAAACTGAAGTGTTACTTTAGAAATCTACGTTTCGAATTAGAAATTTTACGTTATGCGTTAGTAAGCTGATGCCGTGAGTGAGAAATTTGACATTTTAAGTTAACAATTTTATTTTCCGTTTTAAGTGAGCAATTTTACATTGCTATAAATTTTGTTCTATGTTAGTAGGTGCAATTAGTATTTTGGTCGTTTGGGTTAGCAATTTTACGTTGTGAGTTGACCCATTATATTTTAAGTTTGAAAATGGCGTACAGAATGCACGAACGCGTTGAAATAGTTAGTACTAGGCTTACTGTTCGCATATTTAATGACAATCATCCAGGCAAAAACTTAGGGCACTAATACGTTATGGAATTAATTCACACATTTATGGAGACCTGCTCAGTAAATAATAAGACCTACTACCTACTAGAACAGTCAATAATGGAGCTATTGTTGTTTCTACTTTAGGCCACGTTATCCTTATGGAGAACACGCAGTCTTTCAGAAAATATCCCAAGAATCTGGAGAATCATGTTCAACCATTTTGAAAATTCTTCACAAGCACAAATTCCATCCGTACAAAATTAAACTTTTATACGAGTTAAATGAACGGCATCTTTAATTTTGTGAAATTCTTGATGAGCGTATTACCGACAATCCAAATTTATTATACATCTGCTTTTCGGACGAATATACGTTATTTCTGAACAAAGAAATTAACTGATAGAACTGTAGATATTGTAGTGACAATAATTCTTATTGAATGCAGCAAGTATAGTGGTACAGTATTGTGAGAAACTACTTTTTCTACTGACAAATTTGAACGGTGAGGTTTATTTAGTTTTACTGGAAAATACGATTGAACTACTTATTATTGAAGTTATGGAAAGAGATCGAGATTTATTGGAGGATTTTATTACATTCCAGCAAGATGGAGCACTCCCACATTATGCAGCTCCTGTTCGGAAGTTCTTAAAAAGATTACTTCCAGGATCAATGGATTGGTAGGTGAGGTCCAACAAAATGGCTAGGGATATCACCACACTTTACATCCCTTGATTTTTTAATAGGGACGTCTTTGTTCAAAGGTTTATCAAACATAACCAGCAACTTTACAAGAGCTACGCGAAAGAACAGTTTTCAGTGTCGACAGATAACTACGGAAGTCCTTCGGAAGTAAGGGAAGCGTTTTAATCTTTATGTATCAGTGTATGGAAGTTCGTGGAGTTCATTTTGAGAATTTAATAAATTGAAAATTTCCTTGCAACTTTTCTGTGTTATTTCTGTTAATAAAGTGTAACAAATACTTTTTGTGAAAAGTCATTGACAAAACGCAAAATATGTACCTGCTAAGAGAACTAACAGACCTTAATAAGGAGGTACTATCCGGATCACGTTGCTATTTAAAGTTTTGAAGATGGCGGCTACAGCAGTCAGGGCGTTGACGTTACAAGGTCTCCCTAAAATTCAAAATCCACTGCTTTCAGGAAATTTTATAAAACATAACACCAACGCCGTTATTGAGAGTGTTTCGTTTTCATTGCAACATTCTATGTATATCCTATATATATATATATATATATATATATATATATATATATATATATATATATATATATATATA
>JAHWXV010367315.1:0-14771 GCA_024586415.1 Phrixothrix hirtus | reverse complement strand
AAGCAAAAATAATTTATAGATTTAAATAAAAAGTAATTAAGTATGTAAATAATGCACACAAATCATTAAAATATTAATTTATTTTTCTTTTGAGGACGATAATTGAAACGGTCGCCCATACAAGTTACTCGCCAGACAAAACGTTGCTTAACTCTAGAGATTTTTCTCAATAACTCACTTCAACGAATTTTCTCAGAGAAACCAATTAGATCATGTAATATAGAATTACAGGCGCTAGAACGTGGTGAGTTTAAAAAAAGAATAAAGTGGCGCTTCCGGTCATTCGATTTTAACGAAATTCTTACAGGAAAGTTCTAATGCGGGAATAAACTTATACATAAAATTTCATTTTTCTACAACGTTTGGTTTTCGAGAAATCTTGACAACTATATATACCCACACACACACACACACACGCGCGCGCGCGCGCGCGCACACACACACAGACCAAATTCTAAAACATGTTTTTCGGATTCAGGGGACCTGAAAGCGTGTATTTCCGTTAAAAACTGGACATCGAAAATTTTGACCGAAAACATACTATACTATATTTCATATACGTAAGAGAAAGTAAAAATTTAAGATTTATCAAATTACACAGAAAGGTAAAACATCTTACATGTAATGTGCGATTAAATATTGTTAAAAATTCTTCGAATTAAAAGACCCTGATACATTAACACGCGTTTATTGATAAAGCAAAGAGTAAACATTTAATTGACAAAGATGTTGTGCACTGGAGCTGTTTAAAAAATTTAAAAAAATATTCAACTTTTGTGAAACAAAGTACTAGTTGTATTAATCACGATTAAATAAATGCATTAACTAAGTACGATTATGAATAGTGATTAATTACATTTATGTTTTATATAACCTATGTAAATAAGAAAACGGATAATAATTAATCCCATGAATAGTTTACTTGGTTAGCATACATTACATTTAGATTAGCATTCAATACGTAAATAACTATAGATTTAACTCCGTAAAGACGTATAAATAATTAATGTAATACAATTGTGCTTTACTTCTGAACTTACAAGTCTCCAATGTTTTTGTATCTTCTCATTGTAAAACAAAATAAAGTGTTTTTAAAAAGGCGTTTAGTGATTTCCCAACGAAACTTGCTACGTGTTACGGGAACTCGGAAAACATATGAGGAGGAGCTCGGCTCGTGACATTGATTTTCTAAATGAAGTAAAAAAGTAACCTTATCAGCAAAACATGACTATGCACAAGGTCTGCCAAAATTTGTTTTATTTTAATTTTGAATGCTTATTTTATTTCATTTATGTATGCAATATTAAACGTATTTAGGAGATACAAATTAGGAATTTAAAATTTGAAAAGATATATTAGTAATACCATGATCTATAATTACTTAATTTTACAATTAATGTATCCAAACTGCGATTTTAAAAATATAACGGAGGTTACGTAACAATCCAAGGGATAAAAGAATTGTACGATATAGATCATAATGATTATTCAAATTTGCAGACTTATAACTATATAACTATATTTTAAGTTTGATTGAGTTTTCATTTTTATTGTAGTTAGGAATATGTTACTTAATCTGATTATTATACAGGTATTTCAGTGAAGTTAATGAACTTTATATTAAGTACAGAATCCATGGTAAGGTAAATGGTAAGGCGTATGTTCGGTTGCATTTTGTCAAAGGTGTGGCTGTGATTGCCTACACAATGGGGAATGTGTTTCTTTAATATAGGTAAACACACATTCGGAGCGTGCAAATTGAGTTACGTTCCGCGTTACCATTTTATTGCAATTACATGAACCCCCGATTATTTAAATTTTTGAACCTGTCGGGTGGGCGTGCGCACGAGCAAGCGACCAAGCGTGCGTTCATGCGTGCGTGCGTGTATGCTTCGAAAAATCCCTTTGGTATTTAGAACAAACGAAAATGAAGCATAAAACTAAATTTGTCTATTAACTCCATGAACTGTGAATCGCTTATAAGGTTTCTTATCCTCGGGTAAGCAAGAATCCCTGCTTTGAATTTCTCCGAGCTCAGTCTTGCTAATTTATGTGGTAAATAACCAAAACAAAATCCTTCTTTGTGAAAAGCCTTTATAAATTGCTTCATCAATGTGAAACGGTGGTAGGATAATTTTTTCCTATCGCCAAAGTTTCATTGATAACATTTGTACTCCAACTACCATATCTTTTCTTGAAGGCAACTTTTCTACCCAGTGGTCATTTTTAACTCTGCTGTCCCATTAACATAAAAAGCACGAATATTTGATACATTCGTCTTGTTGACTAAAAAGAAAGTTGATCATCTTTAAAGTCTACACAGATTATCCATTGATATACTTAATACTTAATCTGATTTGAGCCTAGGGAAACCATCTCGTGCCCTTCTCTCATACTGGTAGAGTGAGTAATTGGAATGACCTATATACCTTGCCATTGTATAAAAGAACACACTACAACTTTGCTTGGAGTCAATAACTAAAAACGCGCCATTCATTTGGCATGGATTCTAATAGACCCACATCCTTCAGAAAGCTTCGGACATCATGGTAGAATACTGGCTGTGGTCATCAGATAAGATAATTGTAATCGTAATTCAGGTTACAGGATAATTTCTTTTTATTCGACCTGGAGATCAGCACTTCAACAGAATTCTTTGAAAGGTACAGATCCCTGATTAGATCGCTCAATTCACGTTGGATACTTGATGAAGTTACCATAAAATCACTACCCGTGTCACTTTCTCCACTTTTGTTATGTCGAATATCATTATAAATATGTGTTTGATCATGACTGTCATTCTCTGAAACCTCTAATAGGTCTTTAAATATGGAACGAGTACCTCATTTGAGTGTGGATAAAGTCATCTTCCAGAATCTAGGTCATGATGTGTCCATTTACTGGGATTATTTCAATCGATTCCTTTGATGTTTACATAACAAAAATAACAATCAGTTGTATTTTCCATTTGGCCATTGCTGAAAATGCTCTACTCAACTTTGCCTACGATATAGGGAGCGCAGGACTTATCTTGGTTTCCATGCTAGACATTAAAGTAAGCAAGATATTCCCTTCTAACACACTTTAAAATCGATTTCCAACTTCAACGTGTACTTATCACAAATATAACAAAATACATCCGAATAGTTGAAGTAGCTTCTTCATGAGGAAGACATGGCGTTTAGTCAATTTTCACAAAATATAGGTATATAACACAAACGACGGGAAACTACCTGGAGTGTAGCCTACTATTAACAGTTTGAGTTATAATAATGTGAAAGTCTTACAAATTTAAGTATTTAAGTATTTTATAATACCTTATTATCACTTGTTATCCTCTAGAAAATTTTGGTGGAAATTTGTACTAATCTAATTAGTAATGGACTCAGTGCAAAACAATTTTCTACTCATATCTAAGTAACATTACTTTAAATGTTTGACAATTACGACGAGGTGTGATCAGGAAATACGGTGAATGAATTTATTACGACAAAGTAATAGGTTTACATCAAATTTGAAATAACCTCCTGACTAGCGATGCACTTATGCTAGCATTGATTTCATGATTGGAAGCATTTCTGTAAGGCTTCTTTTGAAAGGGTCTTCAGCTGCTCCGTCGTGGTCCTCTCAATGTCAGGAATGGTGTCAAATCGTTTTCCTTTTAGCACGGTTTTTATTGTTGGGAAGAGTCTAAAGTCTCATGGTGCTAAAGCTGGAGAGAAATGCGGATGTGGACAAACAGGAACCTTTTTTCTGCCAAAAACTGACGGATCAGAAGCGAGGTGTGGCGCTCACTTATCTCATTTGCAAATTATGGGTTTAAATGCTTTGCACGGACCCATACGAGATGTGCAGTTCTTTGGCAATCTCTGGAATAGTCAATCGCCTGTTTAAATGAATCGTTTTTGCCAATGTTTGCATTTTAAACGTTTTTGTCTGCTTTTGAGGTCGAAGTACTTCCTAACCGTTGTTTGTATTCAACCAAGTCATTTTCGCTTTTAAATCGCTCATACCACTTGCAAGCAGTCTTCAGAGTCACCGCATTATCGCCATATACTAATTTTAATATTTCATGAGCTTCTTTGGAATTCTTTTGCTACTTAAAATAAAACTTGATGTTAACGCGTTATTCGAAATCCATGATGCGCGACAGACACTGTAAACATGACTTTAATCTTCCTACTCTGGAAGCCGATTGACATGTCACAACTTGTTCAAACATGACACTGACTCTCTCAAAGCATCAGGCTATGGGACTTCTTGCTTCAAACGGGTGTAGCGTTAGCAGTTGTTGCTATAAAAATGCATTCACCGCAGTTTTTGATCCTACCTCATATATTATCGGTAACTGCCCAAAGTACCTTTCTAGAAGGTTTTTGTGGAATTTTGTACTAATATAACCAATAATAGCCTCTTTAAAAAATAACCTGAACAAGATGATTGTGCTCTAGCTCAAAAATTACAACTACTATGCCTAAATTGATGCCATTTTTAGAATCAGCACACTAAATACACTCAAGAATAGATCTAATATCAAAGGCATCAAATGAAATGCTTTTATTTTTTTGCTCATTAGCATTAATGCAAGCGATGAAAATGTAACTTCAACTTTGAAGAAACCCATACTATTAGAAGAATTCGAACTATTAGAGATTTTTGAAAGAGAAATCATACAAATAACCAAAGAACAAAATAAACTTCTACACCAAATTAGAACACATGAACGAGAAGAGAAAATTTTGATAACTACTCGTAATTTACATCAAGAGTAGAACAACGTTTACCATTCGAAAATACCATTGTCACCAACCAATCACAATACTTTGAATATTAATGAGGTTTCTTTTAAGCAAATTTATGATAATTGGATCTCCCTATCTTGCATGAGGTGAACGAAGTCAGAATTTATGTACACATTTACTTATTCCTTATTAAATTTAAATAGTATCTAGTTACATTTAATAAATTCTTTTATCTATAACTAGTTACATTTCACTCTCTCTATTTTGTATATATTACTGGTTATAGCGAAGCTGTCACTTGTATCTAGATCTATCAGGTGTTCTTTCTTTCTTTTCAGAGTATTTAAAGGAGTCTTGGGAGATTCAATGTTACGCAGCGAGCACAAATCATTCAACTTTACTGTCAAAATCAAAATTCAACAGTTCAAACCCAGAGTACATATCGTCGGCATTTTAATGCGCGACATGCTTTATCGAAATCAACAATTCGTCGTTTGGTGACCAATTTTCGACAACACGGAGCAATGACAGATCTCCCCTGCACTGGAAGATCACGCACTACCCGAACCGAAGCGAACATTGAAGACGTTCAAGAGAGTGTTGAGAAGCATTCTGGAACCTCATCTAGAAATCGTTCTACTGAGCTTGGGATCAATCGAAGGGCTCTCAAAAAATATTGCAGAAAAACTTGCATCTCTTTCCTTATAAGGTTGAGCTCGTGCGAAACTTAAGGCCATAAATCTTCAACAGCGTCTTCAGTATGCCGTTCGTTTACATGAATTAGCAAGGGAACATAATGAATTCAATCGTCATCTTATAATGAGTGATGCAGCTCATTTTTACTTGAATGGGTTTGTGAACCGCCAGAATTTTCAAATTTGGGGAACAGAGAACCAAGAGTAATTCATCCGCGAGATATGCATCCACTCAAATATACTCTCTAGTGTGGTATTAGTTCACAAAGGGTTATTGGACTTTACTTCTTTGAAGACAACGAAGGGAATGCCATAAACGTAAATTCCGAGCGATATCGAGAACTGCTGCAACAGTTTTTAAGACCAGCTCTTGCTGAGAATCTAGACAGGTGGTTCTAACAAGATGGAGTCACACCACACATAGCTAGGGTCACTATGGCTCTCTTGGGAGACATTTTTGGCAAACGACTGATTTCACGAAATGCGGGATTTCAGTGGCCACCTCGCTCACCGGACTTAACGGCCCTTGATTATTTCCTGTGGGGGCATTTAACGGAACGGGAATACGCCAATAAACCCAGAACCATAAACCAATTAAAAACAACATTAGGGCCGAAATACAGACGTTGACGCCGGAAATTCTAACCAATGTAATGGAAAATGCTCTGAAAAGAGCCCAACCTTATAAGAAGGCAAATCGAGGCACTTAAGTGACATAATATTTCACACTTAAATTAAACAACACTACATTAAGTAACCTTTTATATTTTAAAAAGAAATAAACAGTTAAGGTAGTATAATAAGAATTATGACTATTTCAAACCCCGTCAGGAATTTGCGCCACCCTGTAGATAAAATATTAATGTGGCTTACTCATCACTGGTTAAAAGATTATGACTATGAGATTTCATATAAAATTAGCTATAAACAAAGTAGCCGATGCGCATCTAGAATACAGCTTAACCCAATTCGCATATAAGATAAAAATATCTCTATTATAGTTATGCCAAACTTACCGAGAATTAAAAAATCTGACACTGTCATATTATTTAGTCTTTTTCTAGTCATTTTATATATAATTGTCAAAAATGTTAGTAATTAACTGTAGTAATTAACATTAGTTTAGCGAAAGAACATTTGTGAATCATGATTTACTTTGTTGTCGAAATTGTTTTGTACATTTATGGTCCGGTTAATAAAGTCTCAGACTAGGGTGTTTGGCAAAATAAATATGAAAGGTTTGAAATTTTGCACACTCATTTATTAGTATCTAGAGATGATTATATCAAATATCCTGAGATATCGGAGGTGAACTTGAGTTGCAATCTTGGAAAGTAGCTACCTCTTGGTAGTTTTTCGTAAATATCTTTCTGACTAATCGCTTTACTTCGCGAAGTTTTTACAACCCAATAACCTCATAAAAACTAAATCGTCGTTTATTATCTAAAAGTCATAAGCAATATTGTAGAACAACAAATCCTCTTTAAAATGAATATCTTATCTTAATTTTTTAACTTCGAATTTCTGAATAAAGTATAGAATGGAATTTCTAAAAATTACACAAACAGATATTACGATAGTGAAATATGTAAAAATTGTAACATTCACATTAAAATATTTAACTTTTCATAAATATATTAGAGTTATAGCTTTACAACTTGGTAAGTAAATATTTGTATTTTAATATCGTGCTTGGTTTATCATAAATTATATATCTAAACAATAATGAAGACGTTGTTATATTCTATTTGTTTAAGGCTCATTTGCACCATTCTCGCTTAGATCTAATCCTTAGTTAAATTTTCTAATAATGATTTCCAGCACAATTGTTTCTATGGCGGTAAAGCAAAATTTAAGCGTACGTGGTGCAAATGGCTCTAATTTTCATTTAGGTTTAGTTTAATTTTAGATGTTGTATGTATATATGGGGTTAAAAATATTGTAAAATGGAAAATTTTTTTGCTACAAAATTTATTAAATAGTATAAAATACTACAAGATAATGTTATCAATCGTTAACAACACAGATTATTTTTGATAATTCTAACTTAAACATAATATAACTATTAATGATTACTAGAAAAAAAAAGTTTACGACATTCTAAATGTGATACTAAAGTACTGTATTGTACCCTCAATATCTAAAGAGTAATTTTATAGATCAACAATAAGTTGCGTAGTTGATGTGTTCGGTCGTTGGTTTATCGCCTCCCAATTGGACAAAGTGATACAACAATAAAAACAGATCACTTTATCGTCTTTTTAATAGCGGAAGAAACCTGCGTGTGTTAAGCCGACAGGTGGTATTGTGTTCTCCTAGTTTATAAAAGATAGGTGTGTGATATAGATGCTTCGAGACAAATTTCTAAGATGTAAATGAACAAATTCTTATAATTACTGTATTTTAAGGCGGTTTATATGATTTTAAAAACACGTGATATATATTCTATTGGAAAATCACATTGAAAGCAAACCATTAATAAGTTCAATTCAAGATTTGTGAAATTAATTATTTAAGTAACAAATATCGTTGACCTAGGATGTCTACTTATTGTTACCATGCAGGTTGTTAGTCGATGAACTCTAATCCACAATCGCTAATATTATTGTTTGCAATATATTGACATGAATGTTATTTATAGTTATATTAACAACGCCATCGACTAATGGTACTCATTATAGTGTTAGACCTACTTCACATATAACGGTTTCATCCATACGTACTTTTTTCCGTGCCTTCGTTCCAGTGGATCATAAAAATGTATAGTAGCTTTCACACAGCATGGTCACCGTGCCGTGTCCATCCCGTGTGAAAGCTGCTGTACATTTTTATGATCTACTGCGACAAACGCACGGAAAAATTGTACGGATTTTTCCGTACGGACAGAACCGTTGTGTGAAAGAGGCCCTAGCGGTAAAGGGGTGGCGCTTCCCAGACAATGGCTTGTGTGTGGTTAGCGAAAATTATCAGCCCAATATTTTTTGAAGATAATGTAAATGCTGCTACTTCTAGAGATATTATTTTGCGACAATTTATTAATGAACTTCATAATGATGAACTCCAAAATGGCTTCTTCCAACAGGATTCTGCTAGACCGCACGTTGCCCACGAAACATTAAATTATTTCTAAGAGTTCTTCGGCGGCAGGTTAATAAGTACTGACAGATTTCCACCGCGTTTTGTGATATAACCCTGTTTGACTTCTTTATTTTTGCATTCTTAAAAAGTAGTGTATTCAAAAATCCAGTGCACATAATAGAAGGTCTAATAAACAATTTAGTAAGATGTGAAGAAATATCTGACAGGATATTACAAAATGTGTTTGATAATATGAAATTTCGCAGAAATATGTGTATTAATGAAAACTGGCAGCACATTCAACATTTGTTATAATTTTTGAGTTTTTGTTAATTTTAATTTTATTCATAATACTATAAAATAAATCCTAGTTCTTGAATTTATTACAAATGGATTTAAGTAAAAAACAACAATATATAACATACATAACCTCAAAAGCATTCACTAGCCAGTATTCTCAGCAGACCAATATTCATTTAACCTAATTTTAATGTTTTCAACTCGTATTACCAACAAAATTTGGTTATTTGATTAATGTTGTACGATTCTAGATACGCATGTTAGCTTAATTTCATGGCCAAGTTTGATTGCAAAACTTCTGGGGGACACGCTACATTACATTTTTTGGTTATAAAACAGAAATTTTCCCTGGTATTTCTAGAAATATTTCCCAGTCGTTCGACTTAACTCTCATTATTTTAATATCTTAAATAATAAATTAATTTTCTACATTAGATAATAGCAAATAACCATGAAGACAACTTAGTATAAAACATATGTATATGTATACTGCGCACAATCACGACAATTTGCTATCGGTACATGTTTTTCCCAACAATTCGTTCTTTATTTTTTTTTCGTTTTATATGCACTATCCTACGCTTCTACTGGTGTTGATTTATACGGCAAGGAGGGAATAGGAAAACGTGATGTAGAACGAGTACATAGAATATTATTGAGATTGCTTCATCGCAATAGATGGAATTTTGCAGTCCAAAGAATTCCAGCACTACTAGCAGAAACCTCTACCAGATGATAAGTTTCCCCAATATTAGTGTTTCGGTAATCAAACAGGATAGAACAGTTTTTTTGGTGCATAGATAGCATAAATACCTTTAGGCACTCTAATTGCACCAGCCAGATATCAAAATAATAAAGAATACAGGACACTAATACTAATACTCTATGGTGCTGAGAATTCTTCCGAACTAACTACTTCTTATCGCATAACATAATTCAATCTTACCATATTGCTCTGAATACTTTGGGTGAATTTTTCAATTTAAAACAATATTATTTTAAACTTGCCTCTTTATTTGTTTAACATATAGCTACACACTTTTACTACATTTGCTTATTTGAAGCCAGGATATACGTTTTTGTGATTTTATATTACTAGGAGGTGCTGAAAAGCCGAAAAGAATTGAAATGCAAGTTTCTTATTAAAAATTTTAATTGAATTTGTACGGTAAATAAATTAACCAACGCTTGATTTTATTCAAACTAAAAATTATATATTTCGTTTTCTGAGAGAACCCAATCTATTTTTGTTGATTTACAAAGCGAGGCAAGAAAATACATGAAAACTACTTTCGAAAATTTTAGTATGAAATCGGCTACGTTAAAGATTACACACCTATATTACAATTACAAATACATACCACGTGACCAGTGTTTATTTACTACGTACACATTTAAATTAATACTGGGTTGAACGTAACTGATTATTAAAAGAAAACGTTATATGCCCAATTAATCTTTATTAAAAACAATAAAATACGTTGGTAGACAATTTCCTTTAATTATCGATCACTTCTATGCTTAGTCGAGTTCTACGGTAACAGCTTGAAAAATGTACACAAACCATTATAATATAATTATTGCCAATTAATTTATATGTTTTACTCGAAGGGGCAATAAGCGCCAATATGATTCCGTTTTTATATGATTTATACTATATTCAGTCATAAATTAATATCTCTAGTAAATTACAGCTTACCTTTTCTGTACTAGCTTTGAGTTGTATTAAAAAGTTAATCATAAGAATTTCGCCTGAGATGGTGTTACACAATAAACGGAAGATGGAATAAGACTATTTTCGGCTGGAGTTAATGGAATATAAAATAAAAAAGAAAGACTGCAAATGAGATAAATAAACCATCTAAAGATACATGCGCGATCAAGATTCCCAAGATAGGGAAAAATGGAAAATTGATCGAAAGACGTTTATCTAACAGTGTTCACCGTTGTTTATGCAACTCGCCATAAAAGAAACAAACAAACAGTCGAGCTGGTGTAATTGTGCGCATTGGAGGCGCTTGACACAAGGCGTTTGGTTTTCTCAGCATGGGTCCAATATAAAACGAAACTCGGTGATGTAATAAACAGGGTGACGAGAAGAAATTGCTATATTGCAATGTTTTTGCGTACAATAAAAATGCATTTATTTCAGTTAAAAATTCGCATACATAATCTAAATTTTGTTATTTAGTGCGCAATGTTAATCGCAGAACATAAAAACACAAAGAAATTAAAATTATTTTTAAATTCTAAATAGTTCCAACTTTTTCTTAATTAATATTTAAACTAACAAAAGGAATCTACGTACATCGAACGAATGACATCAGATGGAAAATTTCCACATTGGACAGCTGTGTGAACTGTCAAGGGCGCTACGAAGATGAACTATGACACACTTCATTTCTCTTGAACTATTTATTAAAATTTATATTTACTTAACGATTTTTAAAAAGGTCGCCCTAGTTCTTATTACATTACTCCGTTGCGTAATTCAAGTCAATTTGATTACGAACTTGCATAGAATCAAATCAATGCTTGTGCATTAATAAAAATTGACTAATTGTCAAAGAATGTAGTAATGCAACTTGTTCTCAAATAACATTCTTTTCAAACACTATAAAATAGCTATTAATAAATTGGACCCAAAATGGTCATGAACTATTTTAGAGTTTAATTATATATTTCAAACTTTACATAACCTATAATACTACTTCTGCAAAAACAAGTTAAACATTGCCATCGACAAATAGTGAGATTCATTTACACTTTAAACAACTTCCAGTTACCATTAATCTCAGCTAATTTAACTTCATTCGTTTTCAAATTATTTAATATTTAATAAAAGAATTTATCGCTCTTCCTAAGTAGAACGTTTCAAAAACGCACATTTTTTCCAAGACAAAATAACTATTTTATATCAGTCGAAGCTTGAATTTTTCAATACGATTAATTCAAAGGACCAGGGCGCTTATTCTGGAGTTCATTCGAGAACTATCTCATACGATAATTGCCAAATTTAGAATGTAAATTTACGTTGAAAAAAACAGGATTTATGTTCAAAAAGCGGCAATTATGGAGAGAACTCCAGAATAAGGGCTTTAATCAATATTTGAACAGAATAATCCATTTTGTATATAATCATAAAAACTGAGCGTGTTATTCATAATTAACTAGCAAATGTTATTTCTTAAGGTGTCTACAGTGCTAAGCGTTGTTTTAGCGCAAACTTTAGCGGTAAGCATTTGATTGGTTAATTTCAAATTCAGATAAAACAACGCCTAGCACTGTAAGCACCTTTAGGCTTTGAAAATGGGAAGTGCTTCCAGCTCCGTTACCAACCTTAACGCTAAAACCATCTGTAGTAAAAAGTATAGCATTCCATTTTTCAAAAAATCTATCTATATCGTCTACTATTATCTGAACATTCTCTATAGCAAATGCAGTATTTCTTTTAAAAAAGCATTTAAATTTAAATCTTGAAAACGCCGCCTCGTCTTGCTTCTCATATTCTCTATAGAAAAGTAATAGACTTCATTTTAAAAACATTTTTGAATCTTAACCTCGGAAATGTCATCTATTTTCCGCCATATACGAGGAAATATTGATATCTAATTAGCCTGCTAGTTTTAATAGCGTTCTCCTACCAGAGAAAGAGAAAAAGTATAAAGGATGGAATACTTTTCTCCCTCGGGCTATGACCTATGGATTTATATCTGTTGGATTGGCGAACTGGCGAACCAAACGAATGGCGAATTTTTAAAATTCGTGTTTATTCGTTTTGACGCTACAATTAGCAATTTTAAGTGCCATGTTTTATATAATTGTATTTTTAGCGAATTTGTAGTTATTTTTTTAATCATTAAAATTATTTAGACTTGTTCTATTTTTCCTTCAAATTTCAGTTACTTTCGTGGGAGATTTAAGGAGCACAATTGTGCTCCTGACTACTGTTATATTGGATGTTTAAAAATAAAACTAAACTAACATAAAAACTCTGTCTTTTACTTCTTTGGTTTAGGGCAATCAACTATTATTATATATACTTACCTCCATTAAAATATTTAAAATTTTTGTGTGTAAAAACTTGAAAATTATGATCTCGTGGACCCATAAGCAGGTGAGAACTATAATAGAGCTGTATCAAGTCCCTTTAATAAAGAGTTTTTATTCAATGATCAAGCCAATCATGTTTATATGCAGCAAAAACTATCAATTATAAAAACAAACATATGTGAAATAATGCCTATGAAACCAATCTGAAAGAAATAAAAAATGTAAGACCCAACACTAATATATTACTGAAATAAAAGATAAAATCAACGGTCGTAGTATTAATTTTCAGTCTTCTAGCGCAAGTTCCTCATTAAGCGTCCTTAAAACCCTTAAACCTTGTGATGCTCTTCGTTTAAACCATTTATTTATAGGTCATTTTCTAGATACTTACTCTTTATTTTACTACAATACCCATAACATTAACAGCATGACCAATCTGCATTAATAATAATGCATTTTCTTCCAACACATCAATATTCATTTTATTGTTTTATAACAAAGTAGGTTTCTTTGATTAATAAATGAAGTTATCAAAATGTAGGTAGTAATAATAATACATGTATTTTGTGTAATCCATTTATTCTTGAACTAAAGAATTGACTGTTACAAACATAATTTAATTACATCTAATTTTTACATAGCTTCTATTTCACTTTCATAGAACAATGACTAAAACTTGTACAAAATAATTGAGTGTTACAAGTTTCTGTAGTTGATTTTATAATGTGTTTTCGACCACTACAATAATTACATTGAAAACATTTAAAAGGTTTCTTTCCAGTATGGTTTCGCATATATATTTCTAATTAGTCCTTTCGACCACTATTATAATTAAATTGAAAACATTTAATTGGTTTCTTTCCAATATGATTAAGCATATGTATTTTTAAATATTCCTTTTGACCACTACTATAATCCACTAACATTGAAATGGTTTCTTTCCGGTATGGATACGCAAATTTATCTTCTAATTAGCTTTTTGAATGCTACTATAATTGAGAAATGTAATTTCTTAACGATTATGTTTTTAAATAGCTGATTTGCTGAAATAAATAAGTAATGCTTGTATGAAATAAAAACCAAGTAAGAATTAACTTTTTAATTATGATCATCACATTCCCGTACCTTCAAAATTAACATATAACGAGCTATTTGATAAGCCTATTTGTGCTTTTTTTAAACGAATTTCAATTCAATGTTGTAGCACTTGGGGACACATATTTAACTAACTTAATCACGTAATTTTTGATTATTGCATCATCTACACTCGCTACTACATAAGGATAGTTTTTAATAACTACAAGTCCTAAATTAACTGATACTTCTTTGTCGTTTCAACATATGTATGTATACATATCTGTATTTTATTCTTCACCAACTTTGATAAGATCACCACTAAATTTTTCAAATGTTTCCATATATTTCTTCATATTTTTTGTATATGTAACATGGTTTTTAAATATTTTAATTTCGGTATCAACATAGGTAAATTCTTTATAAGTCATTTTGAAAATTCTCTGGAACACAGTTTCTCGTTGGATAACCACCTAGATACTACAACTATAATCTGTAAATCTGCTATGAAATTATTGAAGTTGCCAGTTACGGAGGACTATAAAGAGGAGGTCTGTCTATATACGGTAAATTTCAAATTTCTGTCCACATTTTTGCATTAATTCATTGATTGGCCAGTAGTGGCGCTACGCTCGTTAGTAATTCTAAATTTTGAAAGTTTGATACTGCATTTGTGTTAAAAATCAAATTGTTTTTAATTTATTTGCAGTAATCGTTTACTTTATGTGTTATTTTTAAACATGAATGATGTCAAGTTGTACAAAAATAGAATTTATTTTGTTCCAGGCTGTAAAAGCAGCTATTCTTCTTATAAGAAGTTCAAGAAGAA